>APFE031167702.1:0-128906 GCA_000404065.3 Pinus taeda | reverse complement strand
TAATGCCTTTAAGGAAAAGTATGGAGATAGGAGAGAAGGAAGACACCTTGTGAAAGCTATCAGCATAATCAAAAAGAGGGAGAATGAAACCGTTGAAGAATTTAATAAAAGGTTTAATGATATTATTAAAGAATTACCTCAAGACTATAAACCTACCGACAAATCTCTTCGAGATTTTTACATTGATGCCTTTAGTCTTGAGCCATCTTATGAATTGAGGCTAGCTAGACTTAATGATTATAGGGATTGCCAAGCCTTAGCTATCGAGCTTGAAAAGGACAAGGCGGCATCTGGGAAGTCTGAGATGCCAGGTTTTGATAGGGCTGCTAAGAAACTAAAAGAACCTAAATGAAAAGCAGTTCAAGAGCCTGAAAGCGAACTTGTTCTCAAATTGCTCCAAAAGATTGAAACCATGGAAATTAATCATAACAAGGAGAAAGCCATTTTGCAGAATAGGTTGATCCAAATGGAAAGAGCACAAACACAAAACTTCCAACCTCAAAATAATAATAACAGAAATAACAATTGGCAAAAGAAGGGTCAGTCTAGTGAGCAGAGACCTCCTAATCCATTAACTAATTTGGTTGATAATGCTCCTCCTTACTGTCGGGTTTGTGATGCTCTTCATGAAGAAGCCACTTGCCCTATCGTTAGAAGAATCTTGGATAATGGAATGTTTCGGACCCGTGATCAAATAAATGTAATAGGTAACAAGTTTCCTTTGTCGATGGATGATTGGATAGAAGTCAAGGAAAATAGTCGTGACGTTATGAATCCTTCATCAGCTTTTAGTATAAATAACCTTGAAAATGTAGATGACATTTTGGCTAGGCTATATGGTGAAAAACCCTCTCTAGAGCAAATCATGGAAATTGCTAGAGATAAAGGTTTAACCTATCAGAGAAGGGATAAAGATCAGAGCAGGAATCAAATTCCCCCTTAAACCTTTAACCCTGGTTTAAACTCTGGATTAGATATCGATTTGGGAAGTTGGTTCAACAATGCGAAAATCTGGGTTCCTGTCTCCGAGATTGCTAAAATCCCTTCCCAAAGAGATAAGTTACTAAAAGCTATTCAAGGTCCTCAAGTAAATATTTCTCAACAGAAGAATCGGAAAGTTGACTATCATGATGCTCCCATATATTTACAAAGCTTGGATGCGGATAACAAAGATCACCAGCCTTTCTTTATCACCTTGTTAGTTAATGGATATAAATTGAATAATTGCATGTTGGACTCTGGTGCATCAGCTTGTGTAATGACTAAAAGGGTCATGGAACAACTTAACTTAAGAGTTTTTAGACCCTACTATAACATATGTGCCATGGATTCTAAGAAAATTGAAGTGCATGGTTTGATCAAAGATTTGCAAGTTCATCTATCAGTTTACCTAGACATCATGATTGTTATGGATATTGTTGTGGTGGATGTGCCTGATGCCTGGGGTATGCTTTTATCCAGAAAGTGGGCCTTTGATCTAGGAGGAAGTATTCAAATGAATTGGTCATATGCTATGATTCCTTCTCCTAGGGGTGATGGTTTTGTAAGACTAAATAGAGAGCCTGAAAGAAAATTTCATGTCGAAGATATCCTAAGAGACCTCACAACGAGATAATCAAAGAGCAATTTGACATTGGGAACTATGCCATCATGTCTAATTACATAATTCCTCCTGATGATAAGATTAAGGATCTCAATGATAGAGTTTCGTACATGTACTTCGATGGTGCATCGTCTAGGCATGGTAAAGGTGTTGGAATAGTGCTTAAATCTCCCCTTGATCACATTTTCAAGTTTGCCTATCGATTAGAATTTGAAGCAACCAACAATGTCGCTGAATATGAGGCTATATTGTTGGGTCTTGAATTGGCAAAATCTTTGAAGATTAAGTTGCTTAGCATTAAGGGAGATTCTGATTTAATTATCATGCAGCTTAAAAATAAATTCACATGTAAAAATCAAAGATTGAGAAATTATAGAAATGCTGTGTGGGATACTATGGAGCACTTTGATGCCCTTGACTTCAAAGCTATCCCAAGAGAGAAAAATAGTTTGGCAGATGAACTTGCCGTAGCTGCTACCACTTTCCAGTTATCTGATGAGCTAATTAAGGATAAGATCAAAATGGAAGTGATATTTAAACCATTTGTTCTAGATAATTCAGAGCATTGGCAAGTCTTTAATGATGAAAAGCAAGGCATTCGTTTTCTTAATAATTTGGATGAGTTTGAGGATTTCCGGATAGATTCTGAGGAGGATGGATCTTTAAAACATGAGCATATCACAAATCCTACTCCTAGGAATGTGCTTGCCTTAGAGCAACATTTTGATTGGCGTGATGCCACGAAGTTGAGAGAAGAAAATAAGATGGACCTAGGCGAATATCTCGAGATAAACATTGGTACTTTTGAAAACCCAAAGATTGTTAAAATTGGTAAAGGTACTAGTGTGGAGGAAAGAAAAAAGTTAACTAATTTACTTCGCGAATATCGAGATGTTTTAGCTTTTTCTTATGATGAATTAAAGGGCTATAGGGAAGATGTCATGGAACATCCTATCCCCTTAAAAGATGAAAATGCTAAACCTTTTCGCTAGAAACTTAGGCAAATTAATCCTAAATTAGCCCCTTTGGTTCAGAAAGAGCTTGCGAAAATGCTTGCAGCAGGAATTATCGCTCAAACAAGGCATTCGACATGGTGTTCAAATCTGGTGATTGTTAGGAAAAAGAATGGTACGATAAGGCGTTGTGTCGATTTTCAAAACCTTAATCTAGCATGCAAGAAAGATAATTACCCTTTGCCAAACATGGAGACTTTGTTGCAAAGAGTAACCGGTTGTGGAATGATGTCGTTGCTAGATGGTTTTTCTTGGGTACAATCAGGTATGGGTTAAAAAGGAAGATCGTCATAAAACCACATTCACCACACCATGGGTTACCTTTGAATACATCAGAATTCCCTTTGGATTAACCAACACTGGGGCTACATTCCAAAGGGCTATGGACTATGCCTTCAAGGGGTTAATCGAGAAATTTATTGAGATTTACTAAGATGATCTTACTGTTTTTTCTAAAGATGGTATGAGTCATGTAAATCATCTTAGGTAGGTTTTTGATAGATGTAGAGAATATGGGATTTTGAATCCAGCTAACTCTGTTTTTGGAGTAACAAAAGGGAAATTACTTGGCCATATCATTTCTAAGGATGGAATCAAGATTGATCCTAAAAGAATTGAAGCAATCGAAAAGATTCCTCTTCCTCATAATCTTAAATCCCTTCAGTCTTTCCTTGGAAAGATAAATTTTCTTAGAAGGTTTATTCCAAATTACGCAGAAATAGCTAAGCCTATTCAAAGTCTTCTAAAGAAAGATGCAAAATTTGTTTGGCAAGAAGACGACAAAAGGGCTTTTCAAGAAATGAAATGTGCTATTGTAAGAGCTCCTGTCTTAGTTAGTCTCGATTATTCCAAGGATTTCATGATTTTTTCTTTCGCTTCCGAAGATACCATTGCTTGTGTCCTGCTACAAAAGAATAAAGATGGTCATGAGCAGCCTATTGCTTTCATGAGTAGAGCACTTCAAAATTCTGAATTGAAGTACAATACCATGGAAAAGCAGGCTTATGCGTTGGTCAAGTCTCTTAAGCACTTCAAAACTTGTGGGTTATTCTAAAATTATTGCTTTCGTCCCACATTCTGCTGTTAAAGATATATTAACTCAAACCAATTGCTTAAGGACTCGTGCTAGGTGGGTTACTAAAATACAAGAATATGATTTAGAGATCAGACCCACCAAGCTAGTCAAAGGCCATGGTTTGGCTCAGATGTTGACTGAAGGTAACGAAAAGACTCTTGGTTTGTTTTGTCTTAGCGATCTATCTTCACCGGAGTTGCAAAGATTAGGAAAGCATGAGTGGTACAAGGACATATTTTATTACTTGATGAATCTTGCATGTCCTAACGATTTAGTTGCTCATAAGAGAAGGGCTCTTAGACTAAAAGCCACTAAGTACTGCCTTATGAAGGATGGCCTTGGGTGGAGAAATCCTGAGGGCATAGTACTTAGGTGTGTTGATGAAATTGAGTCCAAGAAATTAATCTCTGAGTTTCATTCATGATTTTGTGGGGGTCGTTATGCTGCTAGAACTACCGCCCACAAAATTCTGAGAGCTGGTTATTTTTGGCCTTCAATTTTTTCTGATGTGCATAAGTTTGTTAGAAATTGTCAAGCCTGTCAACTATTCACTAGGAAACAGAAGCTTGCTGCCCTGCCCCTACAACCTGTCATTGTGGAGGCACCTTTTTAGCATTGGGGTCTGGACTTCACAGGAAAGTTCCATGAAAATTCTAGCAATGGCTACTCATGGATTTTGACTGCTACGAATTATTTCACTAAGTGGGTTGAAGCCATTCCTGCTAAGAATGCCACTGAAAAGGTTATTATGGATTTCATTGAAAATAATATCATCACTAGATTTGGTGTCCCTGCTAAGATCACTACTGACAATGCCAAAGCTTTTAGTTCCTCAGAGTTTTCATCTTTTTGTTTCAAGTATGGCATTGTCCTATCTCATTTGTCAAATTACTATCCTTAGGGTAATGGTTTGGCTGAATCAAGTAACAAAAATCTCATAACCATTATCAAGAAGATAGTAGGAGATAATAAGAGATCATGGGATAGCAAAATCAAGTATGCTTTATGGGCAGATAGAATCACTAAGAAGAAAGCTACTGGTAAATCTCCCTTTGGATTAGTTTATGGCTTGGATGTAACCTTACCTGTGCACTTGAAATTGCCAGCTTATTAGCTCCTTCAGAATTTTTCTATTAATAAAGATGTTGTTCATAATAGAATAGATCATGTAGTGTCCTATCTAGCGTGCTAGACTGGGCTATATTTATTATCGACCAGGGTGCGTAGACTTAGAGGCGTGTGCCTAAAATATATAGACATAAAGGATCTAATCTAAGCCTACCTTTACTAATTACAATGCTATGATTTGATTCAATATCAAACTATCAACTAAATATCAACTAAGTATCAAACTATGTATCACTATCAACTAAGATTCAGTTCGTAAAACGCTGTGTATCATTGTAATTAAAGATTTTGGTCTCCTTACAGAGACATCAAACATAAAACCTCTGTTCAGTGCTACTCAACATTCATGAACATTCATTAACAATCACGCAAAGTGAAAATCGTAAGCATAAAGTTCATGACAGTGCTTTACAAGGTAACCTTGGATCGAATCCTTTACAGGATATGATTCACGATCCAAGTGATAATCTATTCAAGCGCATGCATAAACATATAAACAAACGCATTCATAAATACATAAACATGGACATGAATCGATTTAATCACTGCGCATATATATCAATATCAAATGACTGTAAATGCAATTAAAATGACGACAGTATACCATGTACGCAGGGCCCGTCCGCGTTCTTGGTATACTGAGCTTGTTCTCCCACAATCACCAAATCAAAACAACACACTGTGATTATAATGCAAGTCTGTTTGTATTAAAGTCGAAGCTCTGTTCGTGAAACAATAATAGTGATAAAAACGTAACCAAACATACAACCGGGTTCAGAACTTATATTTACATATGGTTCCACATCCCTTGAAAATGGATGTACATTCATGAGCGGCTGTTGCCGCTTTTACCAAAACACTATTTTGAAAATGTTTCTATCTTAGCTGACATATAAAAAAAAAGGAAACAACTAAAATCGATTTGGACTGTGACTGTGTGCTGTTGCTGCCTTTGTCGCCAACATGCCATAGTTGACAAGTCGTTGACCGCGCATGTAGGAGGGTTGTTTCCGCTGGGGGATAGGTGCTCGTCCATGCTTGGACATTCCGCTTTTCACCCATATCCTTCGCTCTGGCCTGGCTGTCATGCCACATGTCAAACAATAAGCCATTTACAGGATGTTGAGACTTCCTGTAGTCGTTTTGCCCAAAAACTCCTAATTTATTAACACAAAACCCTTAAATCAATTTAAATGCAATTTAATAACTATAAGACTATTAATTAATCAATTTCCAAGGGATCTGAGGGATAAATGATGAAAAGAGGTAGGTAATTGTCATGTTTTGGGAGGGAAAAACGAGTCATAAAATGGTACCAACACTTATGACTAGGATGCATGGTGTTCAACAACTTGATTTGGGATCATGGACTGAATTTTGTCAGTGGAGAGTGGTAAGGTGTTGCGACTCACTCTAGATCACTTCTTCTTCATTATTACTTCATGGTTCAGCAGAGCAGAGAAGTGATGACATAGATGGTACATGATGACAGGATGGCATGATTATGATAGATGGATTGGCAGGTGGAATTATCCCTAGTTGAGAGGGAGAGTTAAAATTGGAAACTAGGGCCAAATTCCACTTTGGGACAGCTCATACGATGGAGATGATTATTGCATTGGATTCCTCTTTTCAACATGTCCAAGTTTGATATAAAGATGATATCAATCGGACAAGCAGAAGTGGAATTTTGAATTTATTCTCTCATGCACAAATTTTTAAGGTCGACCTCAGCATAATGTAGGCTCATGAAGCCAAATAGATGTGTCCTTTCACCCTCTTCGAATTGTATAAATAGGAGTGACCTCTCTCCTCATTTGGACATTATATCACTCATCATTTCTCCTCTCTCCAAATTTGATTGGTTCATATAACTTGAAGATCAACTCTCTCTCTCTCACACACATGTGGATGGAAGGACGAATTTCTGGGTCAAAGTGCAGGCCGAATTTCTGAGTTTCAGGACAGCGTTGACCAAGGCTTCATTAACCAAGTTTGACTCTGTTCTCTGAGGCAGAATTTTGATCTCCTGAGGCCACATTTATTGGCACAAAAATCGAGGTTTTTGAGACAGTTTGACCATCGTTGACTTCTGTTTTGATCGCAGAAAATCACATCATATTTTCTCTCTCCTTTGACTAAGTTGGACTGAGTTGTTTTAGGTAGCGTTTGACCTCCTCTTCAGCCTGAGTTTGACCAAGGAGGACCGAGCTGCATTGGTGAAATGTTGTTGTTGTTTTGACTAGCGTTGACTTTTTGGTTAGGGATGAAATCGACTGCAATTGACTGCAAAATTTTACAGGGTTGATTTGACCGTGTATTGGGCAAGTGAATTTGATTTTTGTACTCTCTCTCTCTCTCTCTCTCTACTGAACTATTGAATAACAATAAGAATATTTGATCAAATGGTTTTCCCCATATTGAGGTTTTTCCCTGGCATCCACCAAATCTAGTGTCCTCTTGTCTTGTTTTGTTTTTTGCATATGATTTTATGTTCTATCTGCATTTACTGTTAATGTGATTAAGTTAATGTAGTTGCTACTAGAAATTATTATAAATTGTCATTGGGATGCTAAAGGAACACTGAAGTAAATTGTGCTAAGCATAGAACATACCATTGTTATCTAAAATTAATAGTATCTTTATCCATCTCTCTATCAATGGTTGGGTGATAGCTCTATACTATACTACTTTTCTGGAGAATGGAATGGAAGTCTATGGCATATTAGAGGATAATTTTTTTCACAGGTGTGCCCTAAATTTTAGTCATCATACCATTGTCAATAGCAGTAGTGATGGGGGAAACATGTTATCTTACACCTTCAACTTGTTTTGTCCCATGTTAATTGGTTCATTTCTAGTCATTTGTGAATTAGTCAATTATGGATTGGTTGTTTATTCAATAGGCTTGAAACCTTCAATAGCTTACCGATTTGTGGGCTTGGACCACTTGTTAAAGACTACCAATATATGCTATGACATTGATCCATTAATGCCAAGGGGCAGTATATGCAAAGTTGGATTTAAGCAAGTACATTATCCAATGGGCCTCACGCATTAATGGATAATGGCACAATATATATTGGTTGTCCGTGTTGAACAACTAGATTGCTTTCAATGATAGATTACTATCCATATGAAATTTGTAGGTAATAGACAAGTCTCAAGGGATGTCAAAATCATTTTCATGATCGATTAGTATAGGTAGAATTAATGATGGAGTTATTTAATTAGAGGACTATGGCAGATTTGACAAGACCTTAAAGTTTGTGAATTCTACTGCGTCGGGCTAGATTTCTGTCGGCTCTTGGTGGACTATTGTGCCTGGTTTTATGTTTTAATTGGGATCTAGGCCCAATGGCCCAGACACTGTTTATTGATAGTGATTGTTATCTCAGAGTGGCTAAGTCTTGGTACTTCACGATTTCGGCTTTAAACCGGCTAGATTTTGATCTTGATTGAGATGACCTATACTTTTTAATACAATATCATTTACAAGCAGCATTTTATCCCAAAAAGGAGAATCTATCTTTTCCAAGTTTGATGAAATACAGCCACAAAATCGATGGATTATCCAACTGGATTTTGATCTTGATTGAGGTGGCCTATACTTTTTAATACAATATCATTTACAAGCAGTGTTTTATCCCAAAAAAGAGAATCTATATTTTCCAAGTTTGATGAAATACAACCACAAAATTGATGGATTATTCATACTTCGCATATTTGCCCCATTTTTTCCCAAGTAAACAAAATGGGCATTATAAAGGAGAGAATAATGGAACCTGCAACTCCTTGGGGAGGTAATCATGCTTCATGGGTAGATCCATTGCATGCTTGATGTGCCAATTGCGAGCATCCACGACCTTAGGGAAAATGATTAAGTGCCTCTCGAACATCCAAGCTGCCATTTTGATCACAGAGATCCTCTTACCGAAGACCTTCAAGAAACCAATTGGGAATAAGCCAAATCAGTGTATGAAATGAGCTAGGGCCAAGAGAATTAATGAATGTAAAATACCATATTTTGTAAGGTGGTTTCCCACGATAGTGCACTGTATAATGGCCACCCAATCGAAGGCATTTTTCCCTACATTGTATAGAGCTCCCTTAATCATTTGATTCCATGCCACTTCTGATTCCAATTGCTTCTCTTCTTTGTCCTGCTGGCTTTCACGGGCTTCAAAGCATTAAAACATTTAAATCCTGCTCTTCTTCATGGTTTTTAAAGCATCAAACCATTTAAATCCTTATATCCTTTGAAAACATGATGTCACTTTTTATATCATAGATTCATATCTTATAATTATGATATTATAAAAAGTCAGAAATAACCCCCATAATTTTGCAATGCAATTGATGTAGCGGTCAGCGCATGTCAAATGGTTAGTTATTGGTTTTATAGGTATAAATGGTTCTATTTTCTATCACATTATATATTTTGGTGTGAGATATTTAGAGAGGTGAAGTTATATTTATTTATTTATTTATTATAGGGTAAATTTTGTATTATATATATATATATATATATAATATATATATATATATATATATATATATAATATATATATATATATATATATTATATATATATATATATATTATATTTATTTATTTTATTTATTTATTTATTGTAGGGTAAATTTTGTATTACTTTTTAAAGAAAAGTTTATATGGAAATGCTAATTGATTTAGGTCAGTGCTTCACTAAAAAGACCAAATTATAATCAAAATTTCACTTTTTGTAGAGAGGTTGAGTATTCAAAAAACCAAAATTGATCACACATATGTTGAAAAGCATGCTAATTTTTCCTTGAGAGTAGACACTAATACAAAAAAAATGATGGAAGCCTAAGCATATAGGAGGGTCATTAGTGAGGAGCATAAGCATGACCCTCACTAATGACCTTTTTTCTTATAGTGAATGGTGGCAAGTGGATTTCGAAGTACTACTCATCTTGAATGAGATGGGAGATCACATGATTAAAATCACTCTGCTACTCTCTCATGAGGTTTTATATGGTTGAGTAAATTTATGCTAAGTCTATTTCAACTTTTCCAAATTATGGATCTCATGATCCTTTGATCCAATAAAGAAGTGTACAAAGAAGGATAACCTTTCACCCAATCTAAAACAACGTTTGTATCCCCTATGACTTGTAATTTTAGGTTGTTGAAGTGATGCAATAAAAATGACTAACATAAACGACTAATTCATATTATTGTAGTTTTTGTTAGGTAGTCATATTTTTTTTCCTAGACTAAATTAGTCATTTTTAGTAGTATTACTTATTAGCTAGTTGTATATTTTAACTGGTGACTAAAATAGTCATTTATGTTAGTCGTTTTTAGTTGGGTCTCTTGATATTGCTAATTTTTTGTAGTATTTCACTTGGAAAAGTTGTGGTGACTAACGTTTTTAGTCACCTAGTCACTAATTTTACCATTTTCTACTAGTGTGGTGATAGATCGTTTTTGTCTGGTTATATATCTAGTTTATATGTTTGATTAGAGTCATTTGCTTGGTTTTATTTAATATAATAGCAACACTTTTATCGTCTATTTGATCAATTTCTAAAGGTTCTTATCATTTGTTATTCTCTGCATATTATCGATACTTAGAATGGATGCTTCTAATTTATTAAGTGAAAAGGAGGAAGAAGAAATGTTGACTACCATAGAATTTTCGAATGAGATCGAAAAATTCAATATCATCGAACCATATATATTTGCATTTAACTTTGCCAGCTAGAGCACATTCAAAAGAAAAATAAAAGTCATCATTAAAGCATAATGAATTCTCCATGTAGAACAAGTGCATTCAAATTCAATGAACAAATGGTTGATAACAAATCATAACTCTTGTCAACGATCATATTGCTCCCCTAATTCTCATGGTTTGCTAAATGTCTCAAGGTTCTTAGGCTAATCACATATGTTTTTTCTTAGAATTTTTTTTCTTTTTTATGAGAGGAGTCTTCGGCGAAAATCAGATCATATTTCATTTGTCGATGTGTTTCGAACCCACGAGTGTGGTTCAAAATGTGTCAAAAAATGAAATATGATGTGATTTTCGCGGAAGACTCCTCTCATAAACTTGATATGGATCACAAAAGCCTCAATTCAACAATTGTTTTTCTCCTCTTACTTTCTTTAATTTTTTCTCACACCAATGTCCATGATGCATCTAGGAAAGCAGGTGTCTTGCAATTTCATATGGTATGTAGTGGATTTGTGTGATGATGTTTTTGGGTGCTTTAAATAACATAACCTTCTATAATCTATGTTTGCTTCTATCACCACCAGTTCTCATAGATTAGAACGAATTCAAAGGCTCAAGATAAATCATGTCCAAAATTTTGAAAATGATGTCAGTGTTTCTTCGAGGTTCGACGTAATCATAGGAAGGTCTATCAATACGACTCCTCTTGAAGGTTTGGAATACCCAAACATTCACTTTTCTTTATTGAAGGATATCACAGATGTTATTTTATCACTGCTAATTATAAACGGTCAAGAAATTATTTTAGTACTCAATTAAAAAGTGTTAATGTGGGTGTACTTTCTTTTGAGTTGCAACAAATGTCCAAAGACTATGATATTAATTTCACTAGGCTTAGAAATGACAATTTTCTCTCTCTTTTAAAGAATTCTGCATTGTCAAAGTTCCATTGCTATAAAGAATAGGAGAATTCAATCCAAGGCCGCCACAAGGAAATTCAGAAGTGTAACAGTCAATCAAAGGTTAAGGAATTACAAGAAAAAATCTTGCGGAGCTTATCGATCCCTAACTAAAGGTCAAATAATCAACATACAAGAGTGCCACATATAAATCAATATTCCAAACAATAATACATTCATAATCTTCATGATTTACATATATGTGCAAACCAAAATATTCCAGCTAGCGAAGCCATAAATAAACATCAAGTTTATTAGACTCATAACACATCCAAATAACTATATTATTAAAACAGTGCAACAATATGCCATATGGAAATCACTCAACTCATACGAATACACATTACTAAATAATAGTGTTGACAAAATTTAATCTAAATAGCACTTTACATACTCACAACTAAAATAATTTTATCATTCATCAATGGAATGATTTCATAATTTTGTGTTGATAATTTTTTCTATTACTATTCAATTCTCCACATCAACTTGTCAATATCAAGACCTAAGTACTACAGATTTATTCAATATATACTTGACTCATCATCTGAAGATAAGGATAATATTGGAGATGATGATATTCTTATTCAAATAAATAGGTTCCAACAATTGGAATATCTGTTAGCTACTATTTAGGATTGGAAACTCAGGTAACTAGAAACTACTTTTCACTGGTTTGGAGATTAAATTCCATTCTTCCATTGGGATGGAATAATGGTTTATCATTGAAGGATCTGAAAAGTTTGCCTAGTTGATTTTGTTTGAAGAAGAGATTATAGCTAAAGATGACAATACAAACGAGAAGGACAGGATTTTTACTATTACAAATGATATATCAGGTGACTATAATGGCACTGCAGGAAATGCCCTATAGTATAATGGTTAGGATTTTACTATTACAAAAGATAATGAAATTCGAAAAATTGGTGAAACTTAAGCTTTCCTATCATTTAATATTATGAGAGCAAAGAATTAGTGACCATCCAAAAAAACGAACTTACACCAAAAATGAAATTAGTGCTCTCACATAAATTATTAACAAAAATGATCAAATGTTCTTTTATCACTACTAATTATAAACGATCAAGAAAGTATTTTAGTACTTAATTAAAAAGGGTTAATGTTAGTGCACTTCATTTTGAGTTGGAACAAATTTCCAAAGAATATGATCGTGATTTCACTAGGCTGAGAAATCTGTTGGAAATACTGAGGGGGGGGTGAATCAGCATTTCTTACAATTTTTTTTTTTATTTGTTCTAGTGAATGCCAAAAGCATAGATAGATATGTAGATGTATACACAGAACACAGAAATCAACAGCTGGAATTAATGCTTTTATTAAAACTCAAGACAATGCAATGAAATAAATACAATATAAGTATATATCTGACTGTGAATAGTTGCCAAGCTCCAACTTGGACTTCAGGGAGGCTCCAACCTCCAGAGCACCAACTCTGTTTTGTAGTGGTTCTGCACTTAGGAGCACCTAGCTCCAATGACTTCAGTCCTGTTCAGTTCTGTTCAGGCTTGGGCTCCAACCCAACCTTGGTATAAACTGGTATGCTACTACACTCTATTCAGCTGAGGTTCTCTCACTCCTACTCTCCTGCCTCTGTTGCTTCTACTACCTCTACAGCCTCCACTGCTTCTACTGCCTCTACAGCCTCCACTGCTTCTACTGCCTCTTCTGCCTCTACTACTTCTACTACCTCACACTCTGGTTCTTCACCACAACAACAACACCAACAGATCTTTGTTTTTATTGTTCTATACATTCCCATGCCTTTGTCCATTCATTTCCGCTTACACTGCCTCTTAGGCTTCCTCATCGGTCACTGCAACTTCCTCTGCGTTGTGCAAGTTCACTGACTTTCTAAGGACACGTAGATTCATTTGAGAGGTCCAAAACTCCACGGAGAACACATCTTACTGGTGACAACTGTAACAGCGCTCCTTTAACAATGATAGCAGTTATACACATATTCGGCATAGTTTAACGGACAGCAATGTCCCTATCGCAATCACAATCAGCTTGATTCAGCCTCTTGAACTATAGTTCAGGCCTCCTAAACTATCAGGAGCATTATTGTATTGCATTTCTACCTCCAAACCCCGCGCAGGCCAAATATCAATTACACAGGAAATATGAGCAAAAACAAGTGAAAGTGCTAAAGGGTGGACTTCAAGGATCATTGCACCCGTATCTATACCTATGTTGGGTCCGAAGTGAAATCGAAATCGACAGTCGCAACATATGGTCGATGGTCGATGGCCGATGGACACGATAAGACATTAAGCCAAATCGCAATATAGCATCGAGTCTGCTCTTGCAATCGCAATCGGCGTTCAAGACTTCTGGGGGTCCTTTATACATCGACCCCATGACATCACCGATGGCCGATGGGCCGCTCCTCCAACGGATGCGATCTAGCATTAAGTTGTGTTACAGTCGGACCATCGGGTCTGTGTTATAATCACAATCGCACATTCGGGGGTGGCCACTCTTTATTCATTGCAATTACCGCGGATGTGACATAACAATAGGGTGCGATATAATAGGACCATCGGGTCCACATACCTTATCGCAATCGGAGGTTTCGGGTGTGACACCTAATAGAACCCGCCGATATAATATACTACTCTACCTTCGATAGTGTATTTGTAATATGTATGCTTTGGCCTCCTTTTGCGCGTCTGATAGTGTTAAGTGCATGTATGTATGGTTTTTGTCACCATATGTATGTTTATGTTGTGGATAGTGTTAAACGCGTATAAGCATGGATTTTGCTGTCGATGGTGTATTTGCATAGATAACCAAGTATTCCACCTCTGTTTGTGTTAAGTGCATATTTATATGGTTTTTTGCTGATGATTGCTCGCGATAGTGCATTTTTTTTACATTCTTGCTCCGATTGCTCCCGATAGTTGTTAAATGCATCCATTGCTCCTTCGATGGCTCCCGATAGTGCAGTATGTTTCCTATGTAGCTCTGATAGCTCTGTTTGCTGCATTTTGGCTCCTCCGATGGCTTATTTGCATGCCTCCATTGGCTCAGTCTGCTCTTTGCGCTGTTTGCTCCTCTGGTGGCTCTGTCTCCTCCTCTTGGCTCCAATAACTCTGTGTGCTCCTCTTGGCTCTGTCTACTCCTTGAATATTGCCATATTGACATCAATGATAATCTGTGTCCAACAAAATGATGATGCTCTCTCTATTTTTGAAGCATTCTCCATTGCCAAAGTTCCAATGTTATAAAGACTTAGAGAATTTAATCAAAGGCTGCCGCAGGGAATTCAAAATTGTAACATTCAATCAAAGGTTAAGGAATTACAAGAGCAAATATTGCAGAGTTTTCTTCATATTCTACCTGAGTACTGCATATTTATTCGATATATACCTAACTCATCATCTGAAGATAGGGAGAATATTGGAGATAATGAGATTCCTATTCGAATAAATGGATTCCAACAATTGGAATATCATCTAGCTACTATTTGGGGTGGCAACTCAGGTAACCAGATTATTATGTAGATAATTCACCATTGATTTAACCAGTTTTTTTAGTACTTGGGAATTTGAGACTTTGAAGCATTCGCGTTTCTGGATACTTATCTCTCAGGAAAAATTATTTGTAAACATTTTAAAGGATACATATATTTTGGGTGGTAGGAATACCTGGTTTTTTTTTTGTTATGTGGTTGGATGAGGAAGCTAACAGAATTCCTCTAATGATGACGAAGTGCATGAACTCCTTTGGTGACAACCAATCCTGCCAAAAACCAACAAAAAATTAATATACAAAAAAAACAACAACAACAACAACAACAAAAGATTAAACCTGAATACACTTAACCTGCAAAATTTTCCTCCATGATGAAGACACAAGCTTACTCCTAAACACTTAGTTGATGAGTCGACACAAACAAACTCAAACAAACTTAGCGAACAAGCCAACACAAACAACAGACGAGCGAAAACAAAATAGTGTAGAAACTCTTGAACGTTCAAACATACCACATATATATATATATATATATGTATGTATGTATGTATGTATGTATGTATGTATGTATGTATGTACATTGAAAAACTTGTTAGGGCGAAAAAAATAAATAAATAAATAAACAAACAAACAAGCAAACAAACAAATAACAAACAAACAAAACAAACAAACAAACAAGCAAAACAAAACAAAACAAAAAAAATCGATTGAAAAACTTAGTTGCCAGATTTTTCTCTCTTCGGCCAAAAATATGTCGCACATTGTTGATAATTTAAATAGTTACTTTTTCGGCAAAAAGTTAAATTCAAATGTTCAACTGAAAATATATATATATAATATATATATATATATATATATATATATATATATAATTAATAAAAAATTTCAGTCGAACAATTTTAAATAGTTCGACCAAAAAGTAAATGCAAATGTTCAACTGAAAAAAAAAAAAAAATAAATAAATAAATAAAAAAAGAAAAATAAAAATAAATAAAATAAAAATAAATGAAAAAAATAACTAAATAAACTAAAAATAAATAAAAATAATAATAATAATAATAATAATAATAAATAATTTCGGCCGAACAATTTTAAATAGTTCGACCTGAAAAATTAATTCAAATGTTCAACTGAGAAAAAAAAAAAAAAAAATATATATATATATAATATATATATATATATAATATATATATATATATATATTATATATATATATATATATATAATAATATATAATATATATATATATATAAATATAAAAATTCGGCCGAACAATTTTAAATAGTTTGACCGAAAAAATGCAGTTATGAATTTTCCGCAAGCAATTCTCACAAAAGTGTAACCCAACTTCATAATTTGACCTATTAATATAATATATCTACCCACATTTCTCGTACCATTACTCTTTAAGTGACCAAATTTAGTCTATTACCCATGTTTTTGTAAAAACAATCGTGTGTATAAATGTATAATTTTGTACCATTAGTAATTTATCATTTAATACTGGAATGATTCTTTGATAACTGCAACGAGTGTGATATATGTATATATTTACACTTACATTCATCACCTTTATTTTATTTTCCTATTATCAAATTCATGTGCGCTATAAAATATACATAGTAAATATTTATAAAGAAACAAAAATTTAAAACTCAAACATAATAATTTTCCTTTCCCTTTCTTTTCCATTGTATAAAGACTATAAATAAAATACATCAAGATCCATTTTCTTGACAAATAAATAAATGCAAAAGTTAGAAACATTAACTTAAACAACAATTTATTTTTCTAGAAAATTAATAGTCAAGTACTTAACTCCACCTAACCTTAACACTCTACAATGTCAATGTCCCCCCAAGCATTCCAGGCATACAAATATTTTATGTTCTTTGTTTCTCTTTAATATCTTATGGTCTCAAAATGAGACAAAAATGAGAAAAATGATTTTAGTTCCAACGCATCTACCACTCTTTTGATGGTTAATAATTGTCTCCACCTCGTCAACATATGGCAGGTAGTTATGTGCTCATTAATGAGCTCTCATTTCCCACTCTTGAGGACAACTCCCTGTCTTCTAGGAAAAACTAATTGGCCAATATCATAATTCCTCAATTAAATCTAATCATTCATATTAGATTCCTAGGACTTATTGATAGGTAATGACACTTCCACAATTACATTGCAACCTTTTTCTCTTTTGGCTATTTGTACTTCAACAATGAATTTTTCAAATTTCTTCATTTACCAAAATAAACATAATAAATACACCTTTATAATCAGTTATTATTAGTAATAAACTATTGATAATTAAAATGTTCACTTGTCTTTCAATATAGCATATTTAACCAAAAAACACGTATGCACATTTAATTACAAAATCTATCAAGGCAAGGGATATCACACATTTTAAGTAGAATGTTTATAATGTTAATTTCAATAGCATGTTTATTAGTCTTGGGTTTAATTTCTCTATGTGTTCTATTTTCTTTTTGATATACTATAAGATAGTAAATAGAATCAATAACCATGAAACTTTGAACTTATGTTACTAGTATGATTTCCCAAGTCATAGACTAGTAATGTTTGTATCACTCTTTTTAAAATAATATGAATGGTTTGAATTTACAAAAAAAAAAAAAAATCTAGTGAAATTAGAGGTATTTAATATCCCATGAATGCATATTCTATGTCACAATTTCATAAAATGAAGAACTTAGTGACAGTTTCTTGAAGTATTAGGACATCTGCTTATTGATATTAATCAATCTGACTAGTGAAAGCCTCTTTGAGGGGCTTCCTAAACCATTGATATTTAGAAAAATATGATCATTTATGAACACTCAAGGGATTTTGTCCTATTCTAAAGATCCCTTCTAGAGATTTGTGTTTCCCTTGTCAAAGATTTATCTTGAGCCTTTTTTAGAAAAGATATTTTATCTATTCAACCTTGTCCCTAGTAAAGGATTAGATCCTATCTTAAAACCCCTTAAAAAATCCCTCATTTTTTGAGCTACATTTTGAGGTAGCTAAATTTGCTCAAGAAATAGTGTATCCAACTCTTCTTTATTTTCATTGATAGTGGACTAAGAATCTTCAAGCATTATAAAGGAGCTACTTGATAGGGATACTATGACTTTTTTTTCCTCCAAACTATGTAGATCATGAATTAATTAATTATGGTCAACCATGATTGGCTAAATTTAATTGAGATTATTTTCCTTTCAATTTTGAGATTTAAGATTTTCTATTAATTTAATTTTTATTAGTTGTCTAATTTAAATCTCATATACTTATAAGATTTTGGAATATAATTTTCCTTTAAATAAAAATAAAAATAAACGACAATTATGCTTTTTAATGGAATGAAAAATGAAAATGAATTATTTTAAAGTTATTAAAAAATTATTTTAATAATCGATAGATTTTTATGGTTTTTAATATTTTAAATTTAATTATTAATTATTAATAAGTCTGTCATATTTACAAATGAAAAATTACTAACTTAAAAAAGGGGAGAAACCCAAAAATTGTGTACGCAATAGATGATGTCAATGAACAAAATAGATTGCATGCATCAGAATTGCACTAATAGCATGCCACAATTATTAGAATATGTTTCGAGAGTAGTGGCACACTTGAATATGGTGTATCTCTCAAATTCTTCCCCGGTAAGAAGATCTAATTTATTTGAATGTGATTTGCAAAGATGAATCTCCAATTCATCAATTTTTTATTTAATAATTGAAAATATTTACAAAATTCTCCACTCTTTGTTCATTTATTAAAAAAATTTAAGCAAAATTTTATAATAAAAAAAATTAAACAATAAACCAAAAAATTTGAACTTCTTTACCCAGAATCGGAGATTTTGTACACTGATCCAAGAGTTTATAATCAAGCGTGATTCCATATGCTCGCTAGTTTAAAAGTGTAACGGCTTGCAAATTCACCCACACTTCAAATTTAATTTTTGTTTTTACCTAAAGTCACATTTTTTTGGAAGAAAAAGAAATGGATTTTATATATGATAAAATTAGTTTACAAGAACTAATGATCTGAAATATCAAGATTTACTAACTATTCCCATGTAAACCACATGTTACAGCTAGGCATAATCCTCAAAAAGATTAAAAACATAATCTAAATGTCAGGTAGAGAGCACCATATTTTCAAATCAGTCCTTCATCACCAAAAAAAAAAACCAAAAAACTATGTCCAATCAGATCCAAAGAATAGAGAAGGATCTATCAGAAAAAGAGATTTAGATGCCTTAGTAAACATTGAAAACTAAACCATATAATAGCAAAATCATAATATAGAAATCAGTACACCACCAATGTAACTACCTCTGAAGAAAGCATGGTAAGAAATCAAACCCGGTCATAGAGACAATCCTAGTTTAGACTGGGCATCATCATTGGAGTTCTATCCATGGAAAATATGGGAGAAGGATATTTCTTTGAAAATACCAACCATTTTCCGAATAAGACTAAGCCAATTTGATAGTAGAGGAGGGGCAAACTTAGTCCCTTTGTTGATCCTAGTTACATTGGAGACCCCAAAAATACAGATCTTCTCCAAAGTTAACTAGCATGCACAATATATTAGAGCCCATAGATTCATGATCTCCACCCTAAAGTTCGTCGTCCCATGACCACTGTTGGACCAGTTGAAAAGGTAAAAAACATCTTGATTTATCACAATCTTAGCACCATATCCACATACCATATTTTGAGTAGCCTCATCGAAGAAACCAACCAGATATCTCCTCCATCAATTGAATGGTTGAATGACTTTGGGAATCTCTTTTTTGTCCTCAATCTAAATTCCCTATAGAAAGCACATATTTTATTGTAAATTCCATTAGCAAAATATGGACAATTTTCAAATGTGTATGCATTTTTGTAATTCCAGATTTCCCAAAATATGAAGAAGGGGAGAGTTTTTTCAACCTTAAAATTCATGTCATTCCATTATACATAGATCAATGGATGAATCATACCAGCCCACAATAATGTTTAATTGATGAAGGACTCCAATCCAGATAGCAACTGCAATAGGAAACTGGACGAAAAGGTGAATATAATCCTCATTGTTTTCCTTGCATATATAACAATATCCTGGCCCATGGAAGCCCCTTTTGATAAGTTTCTCCTAGGTGAGAATCTTATTTCAACCCACAAGCCAACTGAAACATTTAATCTTTGGAGGCATATGACATTTCCAAATTTTTAGTAACCATCCACAAACCACAACCAATACATGAGAGGGAGAAATATGTCTGTAAATTTTCTTCAAAGGAAATTTCATTTCCCATTAATTTATCATTCCAATTAAGAACGTCATTCCCAGAGCTAAACATAATGGCCACACAGGAAAGCTTATCAAAATATGCAGCCCAACTTGTCGCAGACGGACCTTTTAATCCCAGGTCACCGGATCTTAACCAAAAAGGATATAAATCTAGAGGATTTTTTTTGGACCGTAATTGATAAAGGAATCGAATCCCTTTGGCATGAATCTATTTCAATATCTCCATATGCAAGATGTGACCACCTTGTAATCCTCGGATTGGATCCAATCCAATCTACAAGTCCACACCCAATGCAATATCCCAGCTAAGATTCCCAAGTAGTCATTCCTTCAATTTCATGAATCCATTCCAATTGTAGGAACCGTGTTTACTAGATTTAGCTCCATTTATGATCCATGACAATATTTAACCATTTGTTTTTGTATAGAAGTAAATACAACATTTCCATTACAATTTAAATAAACTAAAAATGAAAAAGTATATTTTATAATCAAATAATGATGAAAGGGGCTTTTAAATTTCACATCCAAATTATCTCGCAATCCTCATTGAGGTTTATATTTTAATAAATTTCAAATAAAAATATATAGTTGAAATATTTGACGGTTAAGTTTTTTTTGTCAGCATTTGACAATATAAAATAATTTTGGAAGAGACTGTGATTTTTCATTATATAAGTGCATTTTTGGAAGCATAAATGGGTTCAACATTTTGAATGATCTTTCAACCACATGAATTATATATATTACATAACTCAAATTTTATAATTCCAATAGATTCTTATCAAATTTAGAGCCAAATCAATAAAAAATATATATATATATAAAGCCTAAAATATCGCAAAAGTAACTATAGTTAAACAAAATATCCTCATATCCAATTTCCATGGTAAAATGAAGTTGTAAAAAGATTAAACATGATTTTAAGATTATTAAAGAAATTAATTTTAAATGAAGAAGATTTTATAAGCATTTGATTTATTTATTTTTTGGATAAGAGGTTATATAGGAATTAATATCAATTTTTATGTATAAAATTAAGGTTAAATACAATTTGAAAACAAATTATTATCAACAATGTCTATGATTATTACAAAAGAAATTCGCTTTTGTTAGTATATTTAAGTTCAAACAAATTTTTTATTTTGGAATAACACCTAAAATTATTTAGAACTCGCTAAGATTTCATCTTCTCTAAATATAAGAAAAATATTTTTAAGTGACTCAGATATTATTTTTTTTAAATGGAAAAACAAATATTAATGCTTTAAAACATATTATTGTCCTCTTATAAATATAAAATACTAATATAAATAACATAATTTTCCTTAAATAACAATAATAAAATCAATTTACATGTATAATAACAATAATTAATAACTATTTTTATTATTAATTATCATTAAATTATAATAAATTATAATTCAACATAAATAAAAATATATATATATATTATATTATATATATATATATATATTCAATCTTCTCTTTTAACATACCTATCCTAACATTCAATCATATTAAACATCACAAAACATAAACATTATTAATTTTTCTTCTGACTTAGGGCTTCTGAAATGAAAGCAGAGGTCACACAGTGTAAACAAAATATGTTTGCAAATAGTATTCGAACCATACTTCCTCACTTTTTAAGGTTCTAGCGACCCATAACTTTCTCTCGCCCGGTCAATTTAACTCATTTTTAATTATCAATTAATTATTTAATCTTTGATTATAAGGATTTTTTATTACGAGTATTTTTCAATTGGTTAATATTATATATAGGATAAATAGAATAATAATTTTGTAATATTTAAAGTACTTTTATAAGAAATGTTATAGGGTAACACAATTGGATTAACCTAATGTAATTTTATAATAATCTTAGATATTGTAAGCTTACAATCTTAGATATTCTAAGCGTTAAATCTTAATTGTAAGTCAGTTAAGTTTAAATATAATGTAATTTTAGAACCATAAAAGTTTTTGAACCGTTTAAATAGGTCTTATATCATATTAATATAAAGCCCACCATATTAATTTTATAACCTTAAAAAAAATTTAACCATTTAAATAGGTTTTATAACATTGAAAACCCACCATTCAAAATTAACTAACTTACTATTTTTTCCTTCTTTTATGACATGGACTTTTATATATATGTAGGCAATTATATATATATAAATTTAGTATGAATTTTGTTTAGTTATTATATTCATGTTTGTAAAATTATTATATATATTTTATAAAGTGAGTTTGTATTATAATTTTTTATTTATAAAAATATATATTATTTATATATTTAGTATAATTTTTTTAAATATAATAAATTTAATAATATCAATTATTAAATTTATTGGGGGCAATTTAATTGGCAATTGTTGTGTTATGAAGTATTATGTAAATCATGAGATTCATGGTTCAAATTCTTTATGGGTCAAGCCAATAAAAAAAAATTAACATCTATTATTAAATATAAATAGTATTAATATATGCCCCGTGAATGATCTTATCCATTTTAGCATAAATTGGGGAGAGAAATGAATGGTGATTAAGGTAGACATGGCTAAAGCCTTTGACTGGTTAAGGCACATCTACAAGTCCTAAGAAAATTCAATTTTGGGAAAGGAATGATCAATTGGATTAAAGTTTGGATAGGAAATGCAAGGATTCCCCATCTTGTGAATAGAATATTAACAAGTTTCTTGAGAGCTTTGAGGCGTGTCGTCAAGGGTTTCCCCTCTCTTCGTTATTGTACATAGTTATGGAAAACTCTTTAAACCATAAGCCAGAATATAACAGACCAACTAGGAAACTTTCAGGATTAATATTTGTTAAAGGAATAAAAGGTATTAACCACACCGAGTTTACTGATTACACCGTCATGATGGGCAAAACCTATGTCATTAATGCTTCCAAATTTAAATTTATTCTGCAAATCTTTCTTAATGCGTCTAGGGGCCAAATCAACTCATAAAAGTGTCATCTCTACACATGGAACATTAGCATTCTAATTCAAGAAGCAATATTCTCTTTCATATTCAAGAAAAATGGTCTTCCTTTGAGTATTTAGGAATCCATATTTTCCTTAAGCCTTTCCCCATCCCTCTTGGAGCCCAATTATTTCCTAGCTAAAATCCAAATTCTCTCATTGGTGGTTCAAGTGGCTAAACCCAATAGGGAGATATATTTTATTGAAATATATGATTTCATCTCTTCCTATATTGCAATATAATTCTCTCTCACCTCTTCTTTTATTCTATAATACTATTGGTCAAGAACTACAAAATTTTCTTTAGCAAGGAGGTAAAACAAATACAAAAGGTATCATCTAGTAAATAGGGTAGTATTTTTCACTCCTAAAAGCATCCATGGACTAGGAATAAGATACCCATAATTGATTAATATAACCCTAGGGGTTAAGCTCCTTTGGTGCTTAATAGTAGAACAATATGATTTGTGGAAGTGAGTTTTACACCAAAAATACCTTGGGGGAGATAGAAGGTGATTTCTTGAAATAATTAATATTAATATAGGTGAATCTAATATGGAAACTTCTCTCACCATCTTCCCATCTCATCAATTCCAAACTTACTTGGATTCCTAGAAATGGTAAATAGGTCAAAATTTGGGAATACAATATTCTTGGTCACTTTCCTCTAAAATTTGGTCAAGATCTTGAACTGCTAAAAGATTGGATGAAAGACAAGGATATATGTTTGAAATCTAAAATTGGATACCTAATGGGGTTTGGAGATATCCCTAGGCTCTAGTCAAACATTGTAGTCCTTGGATAGTTGTTTTCAATGAGCTACTATGTACCCCAAATAGATATTGTATGCAAAAGTTGCACACATGGGAAGTTGATGCACCAACTAACCACCTCAAGGATCACAAACCTTTTGGTACTTCATCTTCTAGGGATATGGTTTTGGAACTCTAGGTTTATTTTATTTATGTTAAATGGTCATTCTTTCGTCCTTTTATAATAGCTTGTGAAATGCGTGTAGCCTCCATCTATCTATCTTCAAATATAGCTACCACCATTTCAGAATGTTTGTGTTTTACAAATTTTGCTATTTTATTTATTAATAGAAGTTTCATTTTCATTGTATTATTATGCTCTCTATTATAGTTTTATTTGTGTGTTTGTTTGATTTCCTTTCCTTCCTTTCATTTCATTCCTTGTACAACTAGCATAAGTGGTATCAAAGAAATCTACTCCTTATTTCTCGGTGCATGTTCCCAACAAGATCAAGGTATAGGGAGTTGGGTCTCAAGCTAGTTTCACGTGGAAATGATTTCTCTCACTAACCCAAGTGGCATCCCATGGTGCAAGAAAATAGAGATGATGGAGTAGGATTTCTTATCAATTTGTTTCTTGAGTAAGCACTCATGTGACAGAGGAATGAGATGATGGACATTGTTTTCCAAATTGTTCGACAACTTCCAATAGTGATTAAGGCACAATGAAGATGAGTCTATGATATTCAAGGAGAGGCCCACTTGGGAAAAAAATTTGCATGTCCTTAAGGAGGAATTATACCATGTATGGAACTAAGATGACTAATACACGAGATGGACAACCTTGTGATATGAGAGAGACCAGACAATGGTAAAGTGCACTAATATTTTCCATATGTTATGCTCAAAATTGGGTATCAAATACTCCAAGTTGCACCTAGTTATTAAGTATTGTAGTTGTCTACATAGGCACATCCAAATGGAGATGGATTTCTTGGACATATCCTCTCTAGAGATGCTTGCCAATATGTTGTCAAAATTGAGTAAAAATTGAAGTAAAGGAATAAGCATGAATTTGGGTCTGAAATCCACTGTAACAAAAGCCTATAAAATGTGCCCGAAGGTCATAAACTAATATGCAAAGCAAGGAGAGCCAACCTCAAGGTGATTGGACCAAGTCACATGTAAAAAATGTTAATGGGAAGATGAAGAAGGATGCCGGAAAGGAAGCTGAGTTCCATAAAATCCCCTAGCATAACACTAATGAATGTCGCTTGAAGCAATCAATGTTGGTGGAGATTGAATAAAAAGAAAAGGACTATGTCTCTTATTCTAATTCAAAATAAGATAAAGATAAGTGAATCATTCATATAGGACCTAGTGCTGCCATCTTCACCTCAAATAGCCAACCAAAAGAGTTGGAGGATCCTGAAGAGGGGGAGCACATATTCCATTTGCGGATGTGGATGAGGAGGACTCCACTACATTTCGTCGTTTATAGCAGGCGTTGTTAGGATTCCAAGAAACTCTCCTAGGTTGTAGCTTGGAGATGCCTGGTAGCATATAAATTCAACTATTGTTGCAGGTTTAGTGGAAGGAATGATGGTTTGTTCAAGCCAGATAACCACTTCTACTTTGTTTCACTCCAGACATGCGTGAACACCCTCAGACTATAAGGCTTTAGACCACCAATGCTCACAGTTTAGATATTGGGTGAATATGGAGAATACTAACCACACCAGCAGATGCACAAGACCATGTGATGGCCAGCTGCAACTAGTAAGAAACCTGTAAATCTATTCTACTAATGCACAAACAGGATGACAACTCTCTTGCACTAGATAGGAAGAAACCTGAGCAACCTATTCAATGATGTAATCAATGCTTTAACACGGAGATAAGATGATTGTTATCTAGTGCTAAAGATCATGAGCTCAAGAATACAACATATCAGGCACAAGCTTAGAATAAGAAGAAAATGGACAGTGAGCAGTTAACAGCAAAAGAAGCTTGTATTAGCTGAAAATGAAGACGAGACGCTGCAAGTGACAAAATATCTATAGTCTCCAGAAGTTGAACCTTACATCAAATGCCAACCTTGATTACATCTTGTTTATGAGTATTTATAGATTTACATTACAAGGGCACTTGGCCATTTAGGTATGGAGGCGTCATAATTGACCACCAACCGCATTTAACTGCCTGATGGAGTCTCTGGCAATGTTTGCTTGATTCAGTGGATGAATCTGATCTGTTCAGGTGTTGTGCTATCCTTCTAGGTTGTCGGAGTGCTCGTACCTGTGGAATTCATAACTCATAAATTCATTTATAGAGTCGTACTTGTCCTTTTCTCCCTTGGCCATGTTGTCTATTAAATATGGTTGTTGGGTGTCTGTCAGTGACTGATAATGGCAGAGCTGGTCATCTCCTTCTTCGGGCAACAGAGTGGTCAAGGACGTGGAATGCATGGGCAAATGGATAGTTGGGATGAGAGGGAAGGATGACTGTCGCATTGGAAAAATGGACGGCAGAGATGTCTCGGCGGAGGCTATCGGCCGAGGTGGGAGTGAGGTGAATTGAGGTCATCAGATCTTCAGTGGATAGATTGGATGGTCATCGAGATATGCAACTGCACAGGCATTTATCGGGCGGGGCGATTTGGTAGGGCGGTAACGGTATTCATTGCACCTCTTTTGGGCACTAAGCGATAATTGCATGGGGTCGTGCGATTCCATCCAGCAATCGACACATAGCAGCAAATGAGAGAGAAAAATTACCCTCATCGCGCACTAACATTCGATCCTATTACCAGTGCGATGAAAGAGAAGGCCATTGGATCTTAGCGAAGATGATCTGACGATGGAAAATGATCAAGTGAGTCACTTTATTGAGTGCGACGGGAGCCATTGGATCGGCAAGGTGATCAACAGGGGAGATGAGGCGCGATGAGTTATGAGTGCATCGAGACATATGGTAGGGTTTCATGGTAGGTTCGGGGTTTTGTGCTTGGGGCTAAAGTTAAAAGGGGCTATTCTGTCGGGTTTAAGAGAAAAATAGAGGAAACGGAGAGGGAGGAGACTGTGCGGGGTAGAGGAAGAAGGGAAGAGTGACCAAATGTGAAACCCTTTTGAGCACAACCAAACAGACTGTGATCCTTTCTGACCTTAGAAAATCAGCGTTGGATAGCAAAGCTAACACTGGCTCCTTCTGGGGATGAAATCCTCCCTATGAGGTTTCAAGAACCGTAGACCACTGCCTTTCATACAAAAACCAGATCAGCAATAATTCCTAGTGCTCCATTGGGCATGGAGTCTAATTAAGCCTACACTAAAACTTGTAAAAAGGACATATTTATAATGTTGAGACCTAAAAATCCTTAAACACAATAAACTTTCAAAAACCCGCCCATTTATTGGGCTATCAAAATTGTTTCTCCTTCCAAAATCTGCAGCATGAAAGTATTATTCCCCTAGACCTGAGGGATGACGAATGATCCTATCCATAGAGCATTGAATTTACCATGATCTCCCTGCCTTTCCTTCAGTGCATCCCATTGGAGAAAATAGTCACCATACTGAGAATTGACCCTTTCTACCTTTCTATGAAAGGTTCCTTTCTCTTGGTCAATGTGCATATTAGCCCACATCAAAGACTTGCAAAGGCCAGTTGATTTAATCAGATATCTCAAAAAATTTATGGCATTTGACCTTATCAGGTAGAGATGTCTTATATTTCCCCCCCTCTCTATATGCTTTCATCCTTGGATATTTTTCGTGGAAGCTTTTGTACAACTGTTGAATAATAAGGGTTGTTACGTACTTGGTTGTGTCATTTGTAGCTTGAACGATTAGTATAAATGGTGAATCATTGTATCCTTGTGTGGGGGACATAAAGACTTCACCTACTTCTGTAGCTTTCTTAGAACAAGCCCCATCAAAGAAGGTGTCCCAAATCTATGGGCCCTCCTCCTCTGTGACTAGGAAAACTACCTTTTCAGGCTGTGTGGAGGCCAACTGGGAAGGCTTCGTAATATCAAGACTGAGATTATCCATGTCATCCTTCAGCATCGAATTATGGCTGAATCTAGTGCTTAGGGGGCAATTATGATGGATTGTATCTTGAACAGATAGAGGAACATAAGATGATGGGGAGATGACTTCACAATTTTTTATCACTGGGCTGAGAATAACAACAGGTTGGTTAATTTTCAGATTTGCATAGTCAGTGGAAGCTTGGATGATTTTAGGCTCAAGATTTTCAAGGATAGATTTCTTGAGGAACTCATTCCTCACTGGTTCAATCAGATGCATAGGCATTCTTTGCTTCTGAATTTCTAATTGAAAATTGAAAGAAGAAGGGGACTTGTCAAGGCCTCTTACCTCTATGGTTGGAGCTTTGAGGATGATAGGATCAACTGTTGGCTGCTTCTACCTATTAGCATGTTGTTCTATAGGGACAACAACTTTATTAGCAGGAGCTTCTTTGACATTATTCATTATAGATCTCAGATCATAATGGTGTTGATCGGCAGTTTAAAGAATAGCTTCACTATCTCGTTCTTGGTTGATCTAACCATTGAATAATGACTTCTCATAGGCAGCTTTGGTTAAAAAAGGGGCACTTCCCTTGTCTTCCATACCATGGATCTCATCATCTTCTTCAAACCGCTCTTCTTCCATGACTGTATTTTGAAATGAGGTCTTCACCCTTTGGTCTTCATTGGCATCTTTGTTCCTTTGCAAAATCTGCAACTGCTCACTTGCTCTTCTATATGGATTTGGATTTGGAAGAGCAAAGGTATGAGGAACCCTTGCTTTCCCTGAATGATACTCAACCTTCAGCTTGAAGATTTTAGAGGCCAATGACTCTATCATCTTGGCCATTTTATCTATCTTGGGATCTGAAGATGATAAGTGCTCACCCCTCTGCCTTCTTTTATCAACATTACCTTTGAGCTTTTATGCAGCCATGATGTTTGATTCTACTTCTAGGGCTGCATCTTGCATATCAGCCAAAGAATCACATCTTCTTTCTCTCAATAGCAGGCAGAAATCAGAATCAAAGGCATTGGCATAGGTGAGTTTAGCAGAGGTGGGGGTAGGTTTCACTTTAGCTGGTATCTTTCTATTTATACGATTGAATATTTTATTAGAATCAGACAATGACTCCTCATTTCCCTTTTCAGGTTTCCAAACTTAGTATGGTAGTATAGGATATCTTTCTTATCTCCCCAATGCCTTAAAAAAACATCATCTAATGCTTTAATGTCTGCTATATAGCTATGGGTCAGTTCTCGAAACCACTTTCTAGCCTCTCCATCAAGACTTTGGACAAATACCCTCATCCACACATCATCTTCACTGATATCTAGATTATTAACAGAGCTATAGGAGGACTCAAGATGTTCTTCAACTGTTACTCCCTTTGTACCAGTGAACTTAGGCATGTACTTTTGATAGTCTCCTATAGGCATAGCATTCAAAGGAACAGGCAGGACCGGGGGTCCATACCTAGCAGCTATGGTTCTTTCCATTTTTGTAGGTGCTTGTGGGCCTACCATAGCTGGGATAGATGGAATGGTAATGGCAGTTTGGATAATAGAAACTGAGAAACAAATGATAGGGTTGAAGGAAATTGATGGCCTACAGGGGAGGTTTTCTTTGGAATGAGGTCCAAAGGGGAAATTATTAAACAAGGAGATTTATGAATCGCTGAGAGTATTTCATCACTGATAGTGCTAGGCTTTATATTTTCAACATGTGCATGCTCAGTTACAGGCCTTTATTGCAGAGATACATAAGATTGTTTAGGCTTACCTGATCCTGATGCTCCTGTTCATGAGATCTTGCTTTGCTTAACAATATTCTCAGGGTCAGGCACTGGGTTAGCTGGTCATTTCTGAGGATTGC
Source organism: Pinus taeda (assembly GCA_000404065.3). NCBI lineage: Eukaryota > Viridiplantae > Streptophyta > Pinopsida > Pinales > Pinaceae > Pinus > Pinus taeda. The sequence goes on along the minus strand of APFE031167702.1, from coordinate 98,939 downwards.
TATGAGTATGTCTCACAAACTGAGCCAGAATTGTAATGTGAAGTCGCCAAGAGGTTCGGCCTCCAATAGAGTCGCCAGATAGATGATTACAACCAAAAATGTGTTCCAACTTTGTTTATCATCAAAGTTGGATCTGTGTCGTTCTCCCAGGGAAGTTGAGCTTCAATCTCCTCTCCCCAGAAACGGCGCCAATTATGTTAGGATTCCAATAAACTCTCCTAGGTTGTAGCTCGAAGATCCCTGGTAACATATAAATTCAAATATTGTTGTAGGTTTAGTGGAAGGAATGATGGTTTGTTCAAGCCAGATAACCACTTCTACTTTGTTTCGCTCTAGACATGCGTGAACACCCTCATACTACAAGGCTTTAGACCACCAATGCTCACAGTTTAGATATTGGGTGAATATGGAGAATACTAACCACACTAGCAGATGCACAAGACCATGCGATGGTCGGCTGCAACTAGTAAGAAACCTGTAAATCTAATCTACTAATTCACAAACATGATGACAGCTCTCTTGCATTAGATAGGAAGAAACCTAGGCAACCTATTCAATGATGCAATCAATGCTTTAACACACAGATAAGATGACAATTATCTAGTGCTAAAGATCATGAGCTCAAGAATACAACATATCAGGCACAAGCTTAGAATAAGAAGAAAATGGACAGTGAGCAGTTAACAGTAAAAGAATCTTGTATTATTTGAAAATGAAGACGAGACGCTGCAAGTGACAAAATATCTACAGTCTCCAGAAGTTGAACCGTACAGCAAATTCCAACCTTGATTACATCTTGTTTCTGATTATTTATAGATTTACATTACAAAGGCACTTACCTATTTAGGTATGGAGGGGTCATAATTGACCACCAACTGCCTTTAACTACCTGATGGAGTCTCTAGCTGTGTTTGCTTGCTTCAGTGGATGAATCTGATATGTTAAGGTGTCGCGCTATCCTTCTAGGTTGTTGGAGTGCTCGTACCTGTGGAGTCCATAACTGATAAATTCAATTATAGAGTCGTGCTTGTCCTTTTCTCCCTTGGCCATGTTGTCTGTTAAATATTGTTGTTGGGTGTCTATCAGTGACTGATAATGGTAGAGATGGTCATTTCCTTCTTCGGGCAATAGAGTGGTCAAGGACGTGGAATGCATGGGCGAACGGACAGTTGGGATCAGAGGGAAGGACGACTGTTGGATCGAGAAAATGGATGGCAAAGATGGCTCAGCGGAGGCTATCAGCCGAGGTGGGAGTGGGGTGAATCGGGGTCGTCAGATCTTCAGTGGACAAATCGGATAGTCATCAGGATATGCAACTGCAGGAGCGTTTATCGGGTGAGGCAGTATAGTAGGGCAGTAATGATATTCATTGCACCACTTTTGGGCACTAAGCGGTAATTGCCTTGGATCGCGTGATTCCATCCAGCGATCGACGCGTAGCAGTGAATCAGAGAGAAAAACCACTCTCATCGCACGCTAATGTTCGATCATATTGCGAAGGTCATTGGATCTTAGCAGAGATGATCTAACGGTGGGAAATGATCGAGCGGGTCACTTTATCGGGTGCAACAGGAGCTGTTGGATCGGCGAGGTGATCAACAGGGGAGATGAGGTGCGATTAGTTATGAGCACGCGGAGACATATGGTAGGGTTTCATGGTAGGTTTGGGGTTTTTCACTTGGGGCTAAAGTCAAAAGGGGCTAATCTATCGGGTTTAGGAGAAAAATAGAGGAAACGAAGAGGAAGGAGATTGAGTGGGGTAGAGGAAGAAGGGAAGAGTGACCAAATGTGAAACCTTTTTTAGCACAACCAAACAGACTGTGAACCTTTCTGACCTTAGAAAATCAACGTTGCATAGCAGAGCTAATAGGTGCCAAAAGAACATGATCTCAATTGATTTCATCAATATATTAAATTTGCAAACCATGCCACACCCCCAACCATACATCTTTGGTTGGTTTATCCATGGATGAGACATCCATCTCAACTAATAATGACACATGTCCTATTGCATCAAGCCCTTCAATGATGAGTTATTATGCGATGTTTCCCTACTCAAATTTTGTGATGTTCTTTTATGACATCCTTGTACGTGCAAACAGAATATTGTTTATAAGTCTTTTCCCCATAGTGTCATTGTTACTTTAGGAATTCAACTCTACAAGTACCAAAGATATTTCCATCTATTACAATTTCATCGATATCAACAAAATACTACCAAAAGGTAATCTCTCGAATTGCAAATTTTGTTCTCTTCATGGTTTAGCCAGAAGGTGAAAGGAATGTTACTATGACCACCATAGCCTCAACATGGGGCCTCTCTACACAAAAGATGTAGGTGGACAAGATTGTAGATACTGATAGAGACATATTTGCTTCACCTATGGAGGTGCCTCTGCAGTGCCAGGTCAAACACTGAATTTACTTGATGTGTGGTGCTCCTTTAGCTAATGGGAAAGTATATAAATACTCTCTTTGAGAATAAGGAATTAAAATGTTAGATTCATGAGCTCATCCAAAAGGGACACATTTTATCAAGATTCTCACCTTGAAGGAGTCCAATTATGTTGGTGTAGAAGGAGGATGAGACATGGATATTATGTATTGATTATATAGCCTTGAAGAAAATCGCTATCAAGAACATATGCCCAATCCCCTAGATTGATGATCTTCTTGATCAACTTAAGGGTTGCCAATTTCTTTAGTAAGATTGACATGAATTTGGGCTACCACAGAGTTCCAATTGAACAAAGTGATGTACAAAATATACCCTTTAAATCTAAAGAAGGCCTTTTTGAGTGGTATTCAGGACCTTTCGCTTGAGTAATGCTCCATCAGTTTTTGTGAGGATGATGGATGATATCTTATATCCATTCGTAAAATATCTTGTGGTTTAACATTTGGATGAAATTTTAATCTTCAACAAAACCTTAAATGAACATTTGTAGCAAATTAAACAAGTCATGAGCACCATGCAACAACATAAGTTGTATGCCAATCTGGAGAAATGCTCATTTAGAATGCAAAGAATTCAATATTTAGGATACATATTATATTAACATGGGGTTCATGTGGACCCATACAAGGTCCAAGTTATTCAAGATTGGTCAACCCTGACAACTCTAATAAGGTTCTATGGCTTCTTAGGTCTTACTAAATTCTATTTAGGGTTCATTTTTGGGTTCTCTCATATCAATTGGCCCTTAAGTCAAGTTACCAAGGGCGGAAATAAAGTAAAATTTTCTTGGTTTGAGTCACCACAAAAAGCATTTAAGGATCTAAAAAATTATTTTGGTCTACACTACTTCTCACCTTTCCAAATGTGCAACCTCTATTTGAGTCTGAGATAGATGCCTTTGAGTATGTTATCAGTGAAATATTCACTCATCAAGGACATTCAGTGGCTTTTCATGGTGAAGCACTCTATGATATTTTTCTAAAATACCCCACCTATGATAAGGATATGTACTCCAACATGTGGTCATGTTGATAGTGAAAGTATTATACTCTAGGGAAGGAGATGATTATCCACATTAAGCATAGGCTTTTGTGATTCATGCAAGCATAAGGGAAGTTATAGATTGACTTTCATTGACGATGATCCACATACTTGCAACAATTTTACTTGAAAATCAAATACAAGAAGGATGGAACCAATCATCTTGCATAATTTCTTAGTCAACTCCTAGTTATGCTACTAACCATAATTCTTAAATCTTGTGGGAACAAGTTCTCTGAGTGGACACAATTATACAACAAAAACTTTGACTTTTCTACCACATGCCAAATGTTGATTGCAATCAAACAAGTTTTATACTTCTTCCTCTATGAAAAATTGTCCATCATTATATTAGATCATGCACTTATTATGTCATTGCTAAAACAACCATTAAGAAGCAGAGATTGCACACTCCTATACCTACCCCAGAAAATATATGGGAGTCGGTCTCCATGGATTACATGTCAAATTTCTCTCCGCCAAGCATGGTAATGATTGTGTGTTTGTGGTTGCCAACTAGTTCTCCAACATGGGCATTTTGGCACCATGCAAGAAGTGTATCATAACTGAAGCCACTAATAAACTATTATTTAAGCATATTTGGATTCATTTTGGGCTACCTCAAGAAATTGTTTCAGATATGAACAATAGTTTCCTTGGTACATTTTTTTCTAGCCTACAGTATTTGATGGATACTAAATTAACAAAATCAACCACCTTTCATTCCCAACCAGATGGAAAAATAGAAGTAGTTAACAAGATATATTTCCATATATTTCACATATACAACTCCAATCATCAACATATATGGGGAAAATCCTTGCATATGTTCAACATAATTATAATAGATCCCTACATAGCTCTATTGGTCACAATCCTTTTCAAATTTGTTTGGGGTTTTAACCATTCGCCCCAATTGATGTAGCTATGTCCATTGCCTCTTTACCGACAAAGTCCTCCCAAGATTAGGTTGAGGAAAATAGAGAAATCAAATTTATTATACCTCCAACAACAAGATCATGATATCCTATAGAAAGCTAATTCTAAATACAAGTAGTGACTTGACCAACTCAAGGTTCCACACAATTTTCAAGTTGGTGATAAAATGTGGTTGGATTTAAATAAAAATTGCCTCATAGGCCCCCATAGGAAGCTTATACCACTTTGATATGGTACTTACACAATCACAAAGGTTGTAGTTGAAAATTATTTTGAATTGAGTATTCCCTCTTTCCTTAGCTTTCACCTAGTATTTAATGTGGAGTTGCCTCAACCTTTCTTTCCACCTCTATTGGAAACCTCAAAGGAAACCAAATAATTGGACCCCACATAACTCAATATTGACTGTGTTGAATAAGATATAGTAGATTAGATCATGGGCATTAATGCAAAGGATACATTACCTCAAAACATACAAATATATCGGGTTGTCAAATCAAGGAAGCTTTCTTCTTCACGAAGGAATGTGCCTAACAAGGAGCTAAATTTCACAAAAGTTTCCCCGACCTAATGAGTGAACTTGACACAATGGAGACCATTTCTTCCTAAGAGATGAGGACTGATCTAGGTGGATATCAATGGCCACTCACCTCTTCCATTTACATTAATTGGTTCTCTATCTTCTTGGTATTTTTTTCATGGTTTTTAGGTCCCAACCTTTTGAGACCATTTTGATTCCCTAAACGATGCTTTCTAGCAATTCAAGGGGGTAGGGCTTTCCATGCCATACCTTAGCCCCAATTAAAAGTTGCAATCATTAGGTAGCCCTTCCAATGAGGTATTGTGCATCCCAAAAGGAGGTTATATGAAAAAGTTGTGCCCACGGGAAGTTGATGTACTGACTATTTACCTTTGGACCTACAAACATTTTGGTACTCCGCCTTTTGAGGCTAGGGTTTTAGACCTATAGGGTTATTTCTTTATGTTAAAAATACATTATTTAAACCTCTTGTAATATATTTTGTGAATGCATGTACCCAACATCTCTCTATATTCAAAAATAGCTACTGCCATTGTAGTAATTTTTTGTTCTACAATTTTTTCCTATAGCATTTATTGATAGAAGTTGGATTTTCATTATATTATTGTGCTCTCTCTTATATGTAATCATGTGTTTGTTTTGTTCCTTTCCTTCCTTTCATTACATTCCTTGTACGACCCGAATGAATTGCATGATGAAATTTCTATCATTTGAGACCCATTACTCGATGATCATGGTGTCACATCTGGCTATTATGAATATAAATTGGAAATTATTTTGTGTTAATACATTTTTTCCTAGTTTAAATTTTGCTGCTTTCTCTCTTCATTCCACTTTTCCTTTTCATATTTCTAAGACATCACCCCTGGCCTATTATATATGTTATCCCTTCCTACTCCCATCATCTACTTGTCCCCCCACTCAATTGTTATTCCCCTAAATCCTTCACCCTCTTCGCCCTTTTGTCCCTTTCCCATAGTCTATCTCTATTCCCACTCTTTAATTTCCTACTTAGTTTTCAAATTTTTCATCAACATTCCCTTCGACAAATATGGAAAACATGGCTCTTCCTATCATTCAAAAGTAAAAATAAAAACAACTCAGCTCAATTTCTTTGAAGAAATATGGAAATACTTAATCAGATAGCCAAACTTTGGATTCAACAAGCCCACTTGTCATCCCAATGGACCTCGTCAATAAAAATGTTGGTAAGCCAAATACAACATATTCAAAGCTTGGAGGATGAACTTAGTGCAATGAGAATAAAAAGCAAAATTTGAAGAAATTAGGTCAGGAAGGAACTTCTTCCTCCTCTATCTTTGTTGCTCTAGTTCATTCTCCTCCTAGAATGTTGCCATATTTTAATTTGGATCTTCACAACACTTCTCTAATGAATAGGGACAATATCTTCTCTGCATAATAATTGCATGCAGGCTAAAGTAGTCTAATTTTTGGGTATTTTCTATTTTGTATACATAGTGAAGTACAAAAGTATGATTTAATTTTGTGGATATATTGTCTAAAAATATGGCCATCAACCTTGATATTTTCCTTAGCCTAAAAGGCAATTTTATTGCACTTCTAGATTTTTGTTGCACCTAGATGTCATATTTTATTAATTAAAATCAGGGTTATATATATATTATATATATATATATATATATATTATTATATATTATATATATATAATATATATATACAGCTTGTGTGGCCTAATGGTTAAGACCATGTGTTTCCTCCTAATAGGTCATAGGTTCAAAACCCGAAGGGATATAGTATGTATGCATTTGTAGACTTAGCAGTGAAATCGTTGCGTGGAAGTGGGTCCCTTGTCCCACAAACAAAAGATCTCATACACCAATTTAGTGTTTGGCTTAACCGTGACCTTAAAATTGGATATATATATATATAAGCTTTCTAAGAAAAATTCCACATAAGATCTACATATTGTACATATTTATACCTTGCAAATAACCTATACAAGTCAATCCAAAACCTTATGAGAAGGAACATCCCCTACAATGGCACTTAATTTAACAATGCACTTTTTAAACCATGTAAGGAAAAAATGAAATATAAATAATGATAGTAATGCTTAAAATCTTTAAGATTAATTTTAATTTCTCAAATATTAAGAATATTTAGTGAATAGTTAATTGATTCAAAACATCCATCAAAACAATTAACTCTATGAACTCATTTTGAGTTTTAAAAGTTGTAACATATATATAAAATTTCAAAAAAACTATAGCCATTTATTCGTAGTTATAATGTGAACCATTAATAAACTCCAAAGTTTTGAGATTTATATAAATTGTAACCAAATTTACAACTTAATAGAAGATTTGGACTCTAGTGAAAAGGTATGTTAAAAAGTTTGGATAGGAACAATGTAAAGTAACGATAACATGGATGCAATGTACAAGACCACCCAATGTGATATAACCCTCGAGAGCTCCATCACCACATAAATTCCATGAGAGGTGTTGAATCCAAATGGGATATGTAAGAATATATAAATTTGCCATCATACAATGGCTCCCAAATTTTATGAAGAAACATCAAGGTGAGTTTTTCCATAAAAACTTAAAAAACACCATTAAAGCTTTATAAAGTGTTCATGGTCTCGAAAGTGATAGTTTTACATGGAATGGATATGCCAAAGGGTGGAAGTATTTTACTATCTTATGGTGTAGTTTATTATAATTATGTCAAATTCTATAATAAAGAGTAGTCCAAGGGAATACATTATTATGAATTTTAATTGGAAACTAATCAAATAGGATGATAGACACTGTTCTAATATATCTTCATTGAATTTTAAAAACAATAAAGTGTTATTTAGCTACATAAATAAATATGAATCAAAAGTGGGTGCATTTTATTAATGAGTATAATTGATGTGAAATATTATTTTTAAGAAATTATAATTAAAATATAATGCTTTTTTTAATTTGATTTTATATTAATTTAATTTAAATTGAATAATAAGAAATTGAATATTTATTACCTAGTTTTATTAAATTTATATAATAATCTAAAATTTAATTTGAGAAAATATTATAATAAAATACTATATCAAAAATTTTATATATATTCTAGCCAGTTTTTAAGTTAGATATAATTCAAAGGAAAAAGGCACTACAAAAATAGAAATGAAAATGCACACCGCAAGGCTAGGAGCAAATCCATGGAAAAGATGAAAGTTGAAGCACACCCATTGAAAAGGAAGGTGAAGCGATGAAAGTTGAAGCACACCCACTGAAAAGGAAAGTGAAGAAATTATGGTTGGAGAAGAGAGAGGAGCCATATTAATTTTGTTGATTACCAAGCTCTCCATGTGAGGAGACTATGGGTGGAGAAGAGAGATGAGCCATATTAATATTAATTTTGTTGAATATCAAGCTCTCAATATGCTTTCCGCATAATAACCTTCACCCTCTAACACTTGGAGTCTACTCATATTAGTTACAAGCAAGAGACAGTTCACGAGCTCCCCAGGCTTGAACCAATCATAGTCATCCATCTTAATTATGTGCACCTACCACATACTGACTTCAGAATTAGGGTGAGCTTTCATGATAGTGATTAGGGTTTCCAATATATTTGTTAAGGGTCTTAGTGTTTTATGATGGCACTTATTGTTCTTTTTATTTTAGGTTTTGTTTGTGGTCTAGATGAAATAATTTTTTTGATTTGAATTTATTAAAATTTGATAATATAATTTCAAAAAAATTTGTTATTTAAAATACAGATGTAAATTCATAAATAGATTCAGTACCCAAAACAAATTTTTAAGTCTTCAAATTCTACTCAAATTTTTAAAATATTTTTGTTTTTAATATCCAAATTAAAACAAAGGTATGCCATCAATTTATCTATTGTTCTCAACCTAGAAAAGAATATGTTCTTAAGTTTTCAAAAAAAACCATGCTTGCATTTCAAAATGGAACTGGAAAGCGAGGTGGGATTTTCGTACCTACCATTAAAATGGAATACCAAATAGTGGAGATAGAGCACTAATATCCAAATCTATGTTAATCTCTTGATGCAGATAAAATTACTTGAAATCGACTAAAGTAGTCGAGGTAGAGCACTAATATCTAAATCTATATTAATCTCATGATGCAGATAAAACTACTTGAAATTGACTCAAAGTAGCCCAACTGCTCATATCAATCTTCTTAGAATAAAAAATAGCTTTGAAAATAAAAATAAAAAATAGCTTTACAATATGAAAAATAATAATAATAAAATAAAGGGATAATGAATTCACATTTTTTTTCACGGCTCTGCAATCTGGACTAGGGCTTTGAGTTAGGGTTTTTGTCGTTGGTCACCATGGCGGGGAGCAGAGGGAGTTTGGCTCCCTCCTACAATCAAGTGGTTGCAGACAGAAGTAAGGAAGTTGGATCGCATCGCTTCAAGAAACCAACGGAGGTGGCAAGAGAGGCTATGAATATAGAAAAATCAAAACATATCAGACCTCATGGACAGGAAGAGAATCATGAGGAAGCTAGTAAGGAGAAGAGGACAGAGGTTAGCAGACAGAAAGTTGCTCCTATGAGTACAAAAGGGGTCTTTAAACCCAAGTCGACCACTATTCCTCGGGTTGTTTTAAGTGACCCAGCACTACAGGTGCATAGAGATCACATGGTAGAATATGTGGTTATCTGCAAATTTATGGGGATTTGGCCAATGAAGAAGGCTTTTCAAGCATGGATAAGGAACCACTGGCAACCAAAGGGGGAAATTAACCTTCACCTTGGGTCCAAGGGCTTCTTCACAATGGTGTTCACAAGCTTAGAGGATAAAGATAGAGTGTTCGATGGAGGACCCTATTTTTACACTTCCGTAGACCTTTACATGCGACCATGGGTGATGAAATTTGTTCAGAAAAAGAAACTTTCACATCGGTACCGGTATGAATAAGACTCTACTCCCTTCCTTTAGATTATTGGCTGCCAGAGTCTCTAAAGGCTATTGGCAACAAGTTAGGGCATTTTATAAAGATCTTAGATGTTACTCTAAGAGGCAAATACACTTCCTTCGCCCGGATATGTGTGCAAATGGACTTATATGGGGCACTTCCATATGCAATCATTTTATAAGTGTATGACGAGGAATGGGTGCAGACGGTGGACTATGAACACGTCCCATTTAGGTGTTGTAAGTGCCATGAACACGGGCACCTATACAAGGACTGCACATTGAACAAGCTAGAGAGCAATACGAAAGACACTACAGGAAAAGATCCTGAGGGTTTTACTAAGGTTGGGGGTAAAGGGAAAGGATGAAAGCGGTACCAAAATAAAATTAACGAAGACAGACAACTGAGCCACAATAGTTTCAAGATCTTAGAATAAGAAGTTGGAAACAATAGGACAAACCAGGAATCAGAGAATATTCCCACTGAGAAGGAAAGGGATACTAACATGGAGGATATACCAAAGAACAGCCAACAAAAGGATGATATGCCGAGCATTATGGAGCTCAGTAAGGACCATGAGATGACCCCAAGTGAGGCTGGAACGGAAGACCGTGAAGTGCAGGATATTCTTGAGAGGGTGAATTTAGATCTAGAAAAGTTTCTAGAGCAGGGAATCACCAAAGGGGTAGACTCTTTGCCAAAAGAGGAGTTTGACAGGGTTCAATAGCTCTTCCTCTGGAGATCACAAACGAAGGGTTCTAGAGTCAAAATAAACCATGATAGCCAGGAGAACAAAGGGGTGAAAACGATGGAGGATACACCGATGCATTCTTCCAAGAACTGGGGTAGGAAAAGAGGAGAAAAAATAGAATGAGTTGCTGAACAAATGTGGGAAACTTATGATTAACCCAGGTAAGATGAGGGATCTTACCAGTTACTCCTTTACAAAACTTTCTTATTGAAGATTACAACCTAGAACATTAGGGGTCTAGGAAGTAAAAGGAAACAAAGAAATCTTAGCAATAGAATAAAAGAAGAAAAACCATATATGCTTTTTATTCAGGAAACAAAATGCTCGATGGACAAGATCAGAGAGATACACAGAAAATGGTTAATCAAGTATGATTATCTAGAGGTTAAAGCGGAAAACTCGATAGGTGGGATTCTTACGCTATGGGATCCTCAGAAACTTGGAATCTTGGATGCTAAAGCTTCTAGGAACTATCTATCGCTGATGATTCAACCTTTGGGTGATAAGGAGATCTACATGATCACTAACGTCTATGGTCCTCAACAATTAGAAGGAAAAATTAAGCTTCTCACCTCCCTTGAGGAGCTGAGAGAGAGATATCCTGATATGCCATGGATTCTAGCAGGGGATTTCAATATGATCAAATCTCTTACAGAGAAAAAAGGCGGTACCAGAAAATAGGCAGAGACTCCATTGCCTTCCAGAACTTCATGAATAACATGGGTCTAGTGGATACTGAAATGGTAAATGGCACTTTTACTTGGAACAATAAGAGGGGAGGGGCTTCTCAAGTCGCCTCTAAACTAGATAGATTCATAATCTCAGAGGACCTCCTTCTCACATGTCTTTATATGTCAGCTTTAATACTTCCCTTCTGAGGCTCGAACCACTGGTCTGTCCAGCTTGAAGCTATTTTTATGGGTACACCGAGGAACATACCTTTTAGGTTTGAAAATGTCTGGCTCTCTCACCCTGACTTCACCAACAATATTGACAAATGGTGGATGGAAGATATGCCCATTCAAGGCACTAAAATGTTCATGTTACAGCAGAGACTTAAACACATCAAATCTAGGCTTAAAGATTGGAACAAAAAAGAGTTTGGTAATATTTTTAAAGCCAAAAACGAAGTTGAGCAGAAACTCCAGGGGATTAATCATATCATCATCACAGAAGGTTTTACCAAGGAATGGAAAATTCAGGTTGACTCTCTTCCAAACGAATGGGAAGATCGATGCATGCAAGAGGAGATTTTCTGGAGCCAGAAATCGAGGGTGCAGTGGATTAGAGAAGGAGAAAGAAACACAAAGTTTTTTCATAGATCAACCTTGGATCACAGATCACATAATAGAATTTCAAAACTTAAAGATTCTCAAGGGAAAGAGCTCGTCTCTCACAAAGAAATGGAATATGTCCTAGTTCAACACTTCCTTAGCATAGCAGAGGAGCCTCTTGTCAACAGATCTCGGTTCATTAAAAAATTCACAAGGTTCATTCCTAAGCTTGTAACCAGGGAAGACAACCACAATATTAATAGGCCAGTGTCTGAAGAGGAGGTCAGTGAAGTTATCAATGAGATGCAAAATGGGAAAGCTCCTATCCCTAATGGTTTCAATGTAGACTTCTTCAAAGCTTGCTGGAAAACGATCAAACAAGATATCCTTGATGTTTTGGAGGACTCTAGAAGATCCAAAACTGTTTTGAAGGCTCTTACTGCCTCTTTCATAGCTTTGATTCCAAAGCAGGAAAAATCTATGACACCGAACAAATTCAGACCCATAGCCTTATGTAATGTGGTGCACAAAATTATTTCCAAATTGATCGCTAATAGACTCAAGCCCCTTCTTCCTGCTCTCGTCTCAAAGGAGAAAATTGGATTTGTGGAAGGAAGATAGCTTCTCAACAACATCATATAATCTCACAAGGTGGTACACTCTCTTAAGAGCAATAAGCAAGCTAGTATGATCATGCAACTTGACCTAGCGAAAGCTTATGATAAGCTAAGTTGGTTTTACATTAGGGCTATGCTAAGATCTTATGGCCTCGACCACAACTAGATAAGATGGGTTATGACCCTTGTATCCATAGCTAGCTTCTCCATTCTACTTCACGGCTCTCCCTCTAGAACCTTTATGCCTTCTAGGAGTCTCAGACAAGGGGATCTTCTCTCCCCCTTCCTCTTTGTTCTCATGATGGAAGGGTTAGGCAGAGCAATCAAAATGGAAAATTCTAAAGGAAGAATCTAGGGTCTGAAACTTACCCTAGATGGTGCTGCTTCTACTCATCAACAATTTGTGGATGACACAGTGCTGCAGGGTATTCCCACGGTCAAGGAAGCCAGAGCTTTAAAACAAATCTTGAACGACTTTGCTTTGACTGCTGGTAGAAAGGTAAGCCTTGACAAATCAAAGCTTTTCATTTTTAACACTAACATTGCTATTCAGAGGAACCTCACCAGAATTCTTGGGTTTCAAGGGATCAGTTACCTTCCAAGTACCTTGGACTGCCTATGATGGAAAAACTTCTAAGCAAGGGAGTGTGGGAGTCAATAACTAATAAACTTCAGGACCTGCAGCTCTTTGAATTTTGTGGGGCATCTTGTGCTTACAAAGGATGTCTTGCAGACTATACCCATTTTCATGTTTTCAGCTCTTCCTGCTCCTAAAGGAGTTATGCAACAAATCAAGAGTATTCAACAAGATTTTCTTTGGGGCAAAGGGGAAGAGAAAAAAAAGTGGGCTTTAGTAGCTTGGGATAATCTCTGAAAACCTAAGGCCCATGGTGGTTTGGGGCTTCATCACCTTGAAACCCTCAGCAAAGTTTCGGGAGCCAAACTTTGGTGGAGGTGGCTCAAGGAATCGGCAACCCCTTGGGCCAAGCTTTGGAAACAAAAATATGCAAATAATTAGCAGGAGAGGGATCATCTCTGAATGTTAGGGCTCATCAAGGGCTCCCACATTTGGAACCTTGCTTGGGAGAATAGATGCATTGTCCAAAAGCATAGTTTCTAGGAGATTCGAGTGAGAAACCTTTCACGGTTTTGGGAGGATAACTAGCAACAGGAACCAAATTTGTTTAGAGAAGAACTAACTGCTCTCAAGAATGATACTGACAATAAAGGTTTACTTATGGTAAGTGACTTCTAGGATCAGGTAAGGGACAATGGTAAATGGAGAATGTGGAAGGATCTTGGTTATAGTGAAGAGAGTCCTTTGAAGGCCCAAGTGGATTCTCTTGTTCTTGACTTGGAACAGAGGAAGATTTTGGTGTCATCCTCATCTGACCAACTGAGAAGGGGAAGAAACACCGAAGGCACCTTTAACCTCAAATAAGCTAAACGATGGCCCCAGTTTTCTATTATCAAAACCCTGATCAGGTTTGGAAAGACCTTTGGCAGAACCTGCAATGGATGAAAATCAAGTTATTTATGTGGTTGGTTCAACAAAAGAAAATTCTCACATGGGAGAATCTTCTAAAAAGGGGATTTGTTGGCCCATCCAAATGCCATCTATGTGGCTTATATGAGGAGATGATGGAACACTTACTCAACCTCTGCCCATTCACCTCTACCTTGTGGGATTGCGTGGCCTCAGTCTTCAGGAAAACTGATAGGGACAGACTCAGCATCGCCAACACTTTGAAGAATTGGAGAAAAGACTTCTCAGGCAATGAAATCATCAACAAATCTTGGACTCTGGTTCCAGGCTTTATTATATGGGATGTCTGGAAAGAACACAATGGCAGGATTTTCAAGAACAAAACAGGCTCGACCCAGAACATCATCGCCCAAATATTACGACAACTCAAAGATACAGTTGGAGCCCTTATGTGGAAACTTCCTGAGAACCCTCCTTCGCCCTAGGATGCTCGCATACTGTTGCAATTGGGTCTCCATTCTCTAGTTCCCTAGGGCACTGACAAGGGTGTGAGTAAAACAATTGTTGGTCAAGATATCTAGCAACCTCCTCCTCATGGCTTTTTTAAAATCAATATAGATGGAGCCTCTAAGGGAAACCCAGGGATGGTTTGATTTGGCGGTGTCATAAGAGATGAGCAAGGGCACATAAAGGATATCTTTCACCGTCATCTGGGGACTACCACTAATAACATGGTCAAGCTCATGGCCTTAGAGTAGTGCCTAGAAATCCTGATCGAGTCAAATTTACACAATGCCATCATTGAAGTTGACTCTGAATTGGTCATTAATGCAGCCAAGATGATGTGTAATGGAACGACACCTAGAAAAGTGTTGAAACATTGAAGGTTATAGCAGTTCTTTCATCGTATTCATTCCCACTTGCGAACCTTGAGAACTGTCAGCTTCATTCATGTGCGAAGAAAAGCCAATATGTTAGCTGATCGTCTGGCGAATGAAGGAGTGTTATGTAAGGAAAGCTATATTAGGTACGATTGGGATTCGACGCCCTTAGGTAAATTGCATGATGATTGTCAATGATAAGCGAAGATATTGAGTACTTCCAGACCATGATGAATGAGTAGGAGGGAGACTAGCGTAAGTAGGAGAGTGTCGCAGTAAATCCTAACAATCGATCCCACAATCAATGCTTAAGTCAGAGTTAACTATAGGGGATGAGTATGTGGTAAACAGCGGGCTAGTTGAAGGGCCACAGATCATAGGCTTTGATGGCCTTCGTTATCGAATGGCTATCGGGTTTGAAAATGATCGGAGGTTAAGTCTGCAAGCAGACCCAAAGATTTATAGATAAATCATTTATGATGATGATGATGATGATGATGATGATGGTTAACGTCCGCTGAGACCAAAATGATCTATCGGACCTAAAAAGACAAATTATTTATTTTGATTTAAGATTTTATTCCTATGCTCAAAAAGCTTGGAGAGAAGCCTCCCGAGTTCACTATAATTTTGGCATTGTAAAAGGCTAGGAAGGTCAGTATTGTAACATAGGTTGTGAAATTGAGATCTAATGTGGTTGTATGCAGGGCACTCTAAGAGGAAGTGGTTTTCATCCTCGATGCTCCTATTCTCACAAATATGGCAGATCCTTTCTATCCATGGCATTTTAGGAACTACCCAGCAGCCAGTTTCACTATGGAGCTCATGAGAATTCGTTCTAATTTTTGCTATATTAATTTTCTTTTTTGAGCTAGTTAGAATAGAGAGATACTTTTGATCTTCAAGGGTGGGGTTGATGACCTTCTTATAGTAACTTAATTTTCTTTTAGACGCTAAATCTTTCTCACTCCATAATTTTTCTTTGAACTTAAAAATAACAATATCTTTAATGTTATTTATGTTTTGCAAAGCATCGTTCTCATTGATCTCCCAATAGTTTAACCAGGCCCTTGTGTCCTATTGAATAATTGTCTCTAAAACACAATAATTTTTAACAATTGACATAAAAATAACCATTTTCAACATAAATATAACTAAAAAATTACACATTTTGATAATTTAGAAATGACTTTTGTCAAAATTCACAATTTTTGTAGCGAAAAAAAAATAAAATGGTTAAATACTAGTTTTTTTTTTTTTTTTTTTTTTTTTTTTTTTTTTTTTTTTTAAATGAATTTTATGTCAAAAAATAATAATAATAACTGTTTTTTTTTATCAAAAAATAATGATTCACATAAAAATTAAAATGAAAATCACATAATACAAATATTGAACACATAAAAACATTAATTGAATGCTTATTCTTTTCATAAAATGTCAAAGTCAAAACGTTACAAGTATACTTAATTAATAATTATAAAAAATGAGTTTGATTTCCAAGCATAACTTAAATTTAATCAACAATATCACATAATCCAAACTCTTCATCCTCTAGAGTTTCATCATTGTCTTCTCCTATAATATTTTTTGCTTCATTTTGCTCATTTTCCTCTTTTAATGGATCTTTGATGTCTGTGAATTTCCAAATGTATGCCTTTCCAATCATTCAATGTCATGGTGGCTGAGGTTTTTTTTTTGTTTTTTCTGCCACACATGATTTACTAAAATCCCATTGCTTCAACCCAATTTCTTGCATTGCATTTGGAAAAAATTGAAGAACATTAATTTTTTGTTGAATAAATTTGCATTGTATTAGGTATTTTTCAATGGCAATGCAATTTCTTCTTTTTGTAGGCAACATGCTAGTTTTATACGTAATTATCAAGCACAAAAGAAATAATAAAATAAATTAGTATAATGACATATAAATTAAGAAAAAAGATATTGAAATTCAATTATATCTAGAAAATAAAGCTAGAACCCAATATTTTTCATTTGAACATATGTCTATAAGATAGTTAATCAATCACTGTGGTTTTTTGATAAATGTTAACCATCTCTCATTTTGCTTCTGCCTTCATATCTTAATTTTTTCACAACATCATCATAAACCAGTGCTTGACTATTACTCTTTCCATCTACCCGATTAAAAAGCATAGACATATAGTTATCATCTTTTTCCCAACTATCAATATAGAACTCACAATCATTTATAAATGGTTGATTTTCAGGGTTAGGAAGATTTGACTTTTTTTTGTAACATGAAATAGTATAAGTTCAATTAACTTGTACATAAATGAATTTTTTAATATTAATCAACATACATTTTCAATGTCTTACCATGTAAGCTGCATCTTTGAGTTTGTTTTCCCCTTGAAGCTTGGCAACAACATTGCCAATTGTGTGTCTGAATAAAATGTCACAAATTTCCATAATGGTGATGATGTGACTTTTACAAATCCCACAACCACTTCACTAAGAGTTGGATAAGTATCAGGGTCACTATCATAGTCAATGTTTGGGATATTGAAACCATAAGGAATATCTGCAATAACTAGGGAATAATCCCTTCTAGGTATGAGTTTAGCAATGTTTTCACAATCGCCTTGTATTACTTGATATTGAATAGTGTTAAGCCCATCCCAAATGAAATGAGTAAGAGTTCGATCAAGTTCAACATTCTTAAGACGCTGCTTCTTCAACGTTTCAATCTTAATTTTTTCAATAAAGGTTCTAAAACTATATGGTGCTTCATTTGCATCATTCTTTATTTTTAATAAAATAAACAAATATATGTACAAGTTATAAAATAAAAATAGTACACAGATGAATAAAAATGAATGTATAAATCAACATACCTTTTTAAATGCATATACAAATTTTTTAGTGTTGATGTAGAATTTGAATCTGGATAGTTGCGTACAATATCATCTCAACTATCTTTATTAAAAAATTTAACCATTTGTTCTTGTATTTTCATGTAAACTTTGTGACTGAATAGAGAAAGTAAAAAAATTAATATAATGATATGTATAACAAATACTACCAAGAACAATATGTTATATTTAAAAGAAAATTATAATTTAGAAATAAGTTAAAATAATTCAACAAAATTACTTTTGAAATTTCTAAGACATTTCCTCCAATGATAATTCCCCTGACCTCACACGAGATAATATTGCTTTGACAAGTTTTTCATACTTCGCTCCTTGCAATGCTCTCCAAGGTGTGATAGTCATATCTTCTGGAAGTTGTTTCATTTTAGAATCTAATTTAGTGTTGCTACATATCAATGGTTTAGACCTTTTGACCTTATGGTTTTTAATGCTAATGTTCTCCCACATGCTAAAAATATCTTTAATCAATTTCCATATCTCTCCAGTTTTAAATGCCAATTGGAAAATGTTATCAATACTTCTAAATATATCAGTTTTTACTCTGCCGCCTTTTGAATTGATTTTGTTCTCAATTTGATAGCCTATTTCCATACAATATTCTTTTCGAAAATCTAAAGTAACATTTATTTTATCTCCACCATATTTTTATTCAAATTCATTATGAATAAATCTAACCCTTTGGATGAAAGTCATAGACATCCTATATTCATTATCTGAATTATGATCCATGCCAATAACTTTGCTTCTGTATTTGATAAATCAACAATGATACATTTCATTGTTTTAAAACGCGGGTTATTGGGATATTCCTCCATCAATTTCCTTCTCGCTTCTACATAATGGTTCCCCTCAAGCACATAATAATTATTTCAAAACATTTTGACGTATCAAGTGCTTCTTTGATGGGAACTTGAACTAGATCAACAAGAAGCACATAATCAACCACATAAGCATATGGATTGTACCTCACTAATGTCTTCAAGTTGTGAACATGCAGATGATGTGGCTTTCTAATTTGATATTTACATTGTCCTTCACTTGGCTTAAGGATTTGTTTCACATTAAGCTGAAATGTAAGACCACCCTCAATTAAGTCTCTCTTTGTCAAGTTCTGTCGAATGACATTTTGTTTTGTTTTAATAATGCCATATTTTAAATTAGCTCCTGGTGTAATGATTTTCCTGCTTTTTTTTGAATTTTCACTAGGATCCTCAATGTTGGTAATGATTACTTGAGAATGTCCGACTTTGATTTTCTTCCTCTCAACATTCATCATAACTAGAACAGAGACATTCTTGGGCATTGTTACTTTTGGTTTTTTATGGTTCTTTTCCTTTCTAACATTAGTTCTAATGTCATCCTTAGTAATGACAACATATTCTTCAACACCAGTTTCAACTTCATCATCTTCAAAAGTACCCTATCTACCTTTGCTAGATTTATCCACTAGTGTCATTTTTTCTTATCCCTTAGATGTAGTTTTGTAGCATCATGAATTACTACATTTTGTTTGTTTGCAATATCTTCTTCTGACCCTGAGTAGAAACTGCTGACAACATTCATAATATCTTGCTCGATGAAATGAATGTCTCCCAACATAATTGAAAGATTTTTAATAAAATTATGTCAAACAAAATATCATATGTTAATAAAAACTAAGTTATAAAAATATAATGAGACAGTTACAATAACGCAAAACACAAATATAAATAACAATACTTACGATATCTTGTGTAATTTCATTTACGATTTGTTTAGATAACTTTGTAGATACCTCTCTCGTGTCATACAATGACAATGATAACTGATATTTAATCTTATCATGTGACTTGGACGGTTTCGTAAGTATATAAACAACTCTAGTGCCCGATATCAAACACGTCTATGCCCTTTCCCAACACCTCGTAAATTCCACTATCACTAGGGAAAACATATAAATATATCTGCACATCTTCTCTTTCTCTTTTTTTCACATACCATACATTTTCTGGAAGCTTCACTTTTTTTGATTTCTTTCAATATGAAATCGTCTCTTATCGTTTGAGACATTTCATAGATTTGTAGTTATTAGTTCAGGTTTGTTTCGTTCAACAATACTTGTTGATGATCAACCTTTAATTTTAACAGTCTTTGGTCCAGAAAAATTCACAAAAAATTTCTTTGATGCCATTTTCCTACAAAATACACACACACACATACACATATATAAATAAGTAAATTACAAAAAAATAATAGATTAAATTAACAAACAAAAAGATAAATGATAAGTAATTTTGTAAAACATAACCATTTAAAAAAAATTTAAAAATTAAAATAAGAAATTAAAAAATGTAGCCCGCTCTTGCCCCTCCCCCATGGGCCCATTGGGCCGCCGACAAGCACGATCGAGCACACCACGCCTATTGTAAACATAGTGGGTAAATCTGGCTCATCTAAATTTTTAATTTCTATTTTTTTGCTAAATTTCATTAAACCTATTGAATTTTAAAACTTGAACATAACAAAATGGAAACTAACATTTCAAATGCGATAATCTTCCGTTGAATATATTGTTAATAGCAATGTAGCTTCTCCACAAATTCACTTCACGTCTTTTAACGAACCTTGAACAACCTTGATGTGATGTGAGGAATAGTGATAATGAAATTTATGTTATAGCGGAAATTACGTAATTGTTTTACTGCAGGTTAATGTGAGACTAATTTGTTTTTATAAAAACTTTAAGATGCAGATTTTGTTATGGCCATATAAGAAACTATGATAAAACAAACATTATGGAATTGTTTTACCGCACAGTGAATGTGAGATTAATTTGTTTTTATAAAGACTTTAACATATATATATATATATATATTTTTTTTGACAAAGTCGATTAGATGATATATTACCAAAAATGGTTGTAGAGCACGCTGCAATTACATTCTGCTATATTTCGATAGTAGACTAAGCAGTGAGATGAGATTACAGTCCCTTCTCTTGTGCTTAGTTTCCAAACTTCATAGATTTTTTAAACTATTCTAGGATATCGCCAGACGTATTGGCTTACTAAAAAAACAAATTTACATAACATAATTTCTCCTTGGATTTATGGCTTGTTCACTGAGTGTTCTTGGGCTGCTTCATTCATATTGTTGTTGTTGGCTGAGTTTTTTCCTTCACTGCTCATATTGTTTCTCTTATAGTATTCTACTGCTTCCTGCAGAGGTTTACATTTGGTTTTCAGATCCTTTATCTCATGCTCTTGCGCTGCCATATTTTGCTTTTGAACGCTGTACTCCATTCTCATTTCACTTCTTAAATCTTTGAGAGACTGCTACAACCAATGTATCATGACCTTGTTTCCTTTGCATGCTGGGCATGAGTCATTCCTGGCTGCCTTCTCAGTGGTGTTAAGCTCCAACTGATTGTTGTTTCCCCTTGCTTTGCTGTGGTTTCCTGTGCTCCCTTGATCCATTGTTGCTTTGATTTGATCACCTCTACTTTGAATTTTTTTAGTACCTGTGGATATTGCCTCTGAGCTAGATAATATGAGAGAGGGCCTGTATTTATGAAGAGGGGAGTGTAAATTGCAGCGAAATTATAATTATGCAGTAAGAGCTGGATGAGGGTAGGTGATAGCTTGATCGAATAGAAACGCTGCCTACTGAGTAGCTTTTTCAAGAGGGCAAGAAGCAACGGACAAGGATGAGCAGGAATGTTGGTAAGGGAAATGAATGAGGGAGGGAGGCTGAGAAGGGTTGCGTGGAAGGCAGCTGAGCTAGACAACATGGAGGAAAGGGAGCTGGGGAGGTGGCTGTGCAAAGAACATGAGACTGCGTTGATGTGGGACAGCAAACTGCGTGGGAGCTGGAAAGAACATCGAACTGCGTGGATGCATGAGAGCCGAACAACGAACATGAGATGGCTGCGCAGAGACCTTGAGACAAAAAATTGCGTGGGTGCTTGAGCGAACAACGAATGTGTGGGTGCTTCAGGGAGGGGAGAGCGTGGTTGCTTGAGGGAGTCAGACAACAGATTGCATGAGGGAAGCTAGGTAGGGGCTGTGTGGAGAGGCAACTGAGAAATGGGAGTTGGGGAGTGGACTGCGCAGAGAGGAGGTGACTGCATGGGAGTGTGAGGGAGCTACGCCTTGAGGCAGACTTTGCACCGTCTGCTCTTTTTTCTTTAAAGCTGTTCTGCGTTGCATGCCTCCAAGCGTGTGATTGTATTGGTCCCCCATGTGATGGAGTTGAGAGCTGTCTCTTGCACACTTTTTCCTTTTCTGGCTTGGTTTCCTTCTGAGTTGAGCTTTGCTTTCTCATGAGCTTTTTGACTTTGATTGATGTTTCTTATGTTGATCATTTGAATTTCCATTTTTCCTTGATTTTTCCTCTGTCCTTCCATGTTTTTCTGGGATTTTTTTGGGTTGTCACTTTTTTGATTTTCTTTGTTTTGTTTGTTTTTTTTTTTTTTTTCCATAGTTTGCCTTGCTTTGTCCATTTTTTCCCCAATACATTATTCTTTTCAAATTCATTTTGATCTTATGGCACATAGAGTTGATATTCTTCATTATTCTCCCGGAATCTTCCTTCATTCATCTCCATTGCTTGATTTGTGTGCAAATCTGCCTGCTGATTGTAAAGTCTTAGTATGTGTTTGAAAATTATACTACCAGAGTCTTCTAGATTCCTTCTTATTATTTTGATAATTCTACTCATAAACTCGTTGCTTGGACTTTTGTTTTAGGTCATTGCCTCAATTATGATGGCTGAATCTCCCAAAATTATTGGATTTTGGATTCCTCTTTTTTAAATTATTTTTGTCCCCATGAACAAGCTATACCCTTCAACCTTAATATTTGAAATTTGTCCCAATCCCCATTCATATGTGACAATTTTTTTCCCACTTGGATAAAAAATTATCCTGCATGCTCCTGCCTTTCCAGGATTATTCTTGGAGGCTCCATCAAATTGCAAACAATATCTATTTTGCTGTCTTTTCCTACTTTCAATTTCTTCTTCAATCATTCTCAATTTCCAGTTTTTCCCTGAGCTTTCTTTTCTCTGTCCCTTTTTACCATTCTTGTCTATTATGGCTTTGCTAAGCCAATCCCTTTCTTCTTGTTGAAGGATACTATAATCCATTGGGGCAGTTCCTTTTTCATTGAATATTTTTGAAGTTAATCCCCATACTTTTGATAATGTTTTTCCAATTCTAGGATTTTGGTTTTTAAAGAAACACCTGTTTCGAGTCAGCCAGATTTGCCAGCATAGGACTGTTGGAATGCATTTCCAGATTCTTATAATTGTGACTTTCTTCTTTGTTGCGTATGGGTAGGCTTTCTCCAGAATTTTGAGGAATTCTGACAATGGTTTTCCATAGTCTATATTTACTTCCAGCGGGCTCAAGAGCTGCTCCCAACATTCTCTTGAGAATTTACAGTCCTGAAATAAGCATTGAATGGTTTCTTCTGCCTGTTGACATAATAGGCATCTTGATGGCCCATGGAATCCTCTTTTTTTAAGGTTTTTTCTATTCAATATCTTTCCTTTTAATAGGGTCCAAATGAAAATTTTTCTTTTAGGCAAACTTTCTGATTTCCATACTATTTTCCATGGTTCCCATTCTTGCTGATTGGCTTGATATTGAAGAATTTTATATCAAGTTTTGACTATATATTTCCCATTACTTGGGTCCCAAAGGTAATTGTCTTCCTCGTCACAATGAATTGGTGCTGCCCCCTTTAGATGCTGCTTGAGTTTATTCCATTGTCCTTCCATGTTCGCTGGGATTGCTATCTTTTTCCATTCCTTCCATTCCTTCTCATTCCACAGGGAGATTGAATGTAAGGTATTAAAGCCTTTCCCTCTCATCCACTCTTGAATGCCATCCATTTCCGGGTTATCTTGCAATGGATCATTTCCCATGATTCTGTCTTCCCATATCAAGATTTTTTTGTCCATTCCCAAGAGTGTTGGAGATGTGGCTGCCCATTATTGGAATGACTCTTTTGACTAGCTTCCATACTTGGGTGCTTTGTCTTATTGGGATGTTCCCATTCAACAGATTCTCCTTGGAGCCATTTAGATATTTATTTATGAGGGCTTTTTTCCACCAACTCTCGTTACCTATCATGAGTCTCCAGACAATTTTCATTCCTAGGGATGCATTCATGAGCCCAGGCAACCGAATGGACAAGCCTCCTTGTTCATATCGTAGCACTACTTGTTCCCACCTTACCAAACTAAACTTTTTGTTTTCCTTCTTCCCTCCCTGCCAAAGAAAACTTCTTAGAATTAGTTCCATCTGCTTGTGGGAACGTGCTGGTGCCATGATTAGTGCATATTGGTATATTGGCAGTGAAACCAGGAGAGCTTTAATAAATTTCATCCTTCCAGCCATATTTAACCACATCATTCCCCAGTTCTTTATCTTGCCTTGCATTTTCCCAATTTGTTTTGCCCATATTTCTGCCTTCATGATCTCTTTTGATATTGGTAATCCCAGATAGCGAAAGTGATTCCAATTTTCCTATGCTGGGATTCCCATTATTTGGGAAATTCTTTGCATAGTTCGTGGTGGAATGTTCCACCTATAGATCCTGCATTTTGTATTGTTCAAGAGTCCACATGACATCTACATAAATGCATCCATTATTTTTTTGAATCTTCTCACTATTATTGTTGATGCTCCTTCCATCAACAATGTATCATCTGCAAACAATGTATTTTTTTGCTATTCTCAGTCCTGTAATAGTTCTCTCTTTCCTCTGTGTTTCCAATGCTCTACTAAGAGTTTCTGCCATTGTTATGTATAGAAATGGCGATAGAGGGCAGCCTTGCCTGAGGCCTCTTGTGCTTTGAAAAATTCACTGGGTCTTCCATTGATGAGGGGGGCTATCCAGGGATTAGATATGCATTCTTGTATCACTTCTATTATTTCTTTTGAGAAGCCCAGTTTCTGAAGTACAACTAGTAGATATGAGTGACTGACTCTATCGAAAGTGTTTTCCATATCTAGTTTGATTATCATACATTTTTCTTGCTTTAAGATACTGGAGTGGACAACTTCTTGAACTATGATGACATTGACAATGATTTTTCTGTTTGGGAGAAACCCTCCTTGGTTTTCTGAGATGATTAAGTGCAACACTTTCTTTATTCTGTTTGCCACAATTTTTGTTATTATCTTATATGAGGAATTGCACAGAGAAATGGGCCGGAACCTATTGAAGGTGGATGGATTTGCTTCCTTTGGAACCAGAGCAAGATAGGAAGATCTTGTGTGGCCTCCCATTTTTTTTTTTAAACATTCTTTGCCATTCTTAAGAAATCATTTCTGATTGTATACCAATGATTTTTGTAGAAGGCTATTGTGAATCTGTCTGGCCCAGGCGCTTTGTCTGGATGCAGGCTCCAAATGGCCTCCACAATTTCTTCTTTTGTGAGGTCCTTACACATGTATTTGTTTTGTTATTTTTTGGTTTTCTTATTTGTGTGCTGCAAAATTTCTTCATATTCAGCTGTTTCCTCTGTTGCTGACAGTAAGTTTTTGAAGTGCTGGTGAGTTGCTTTTTTTATTTCTTCCGCTCCTTTGATTTCTTGATTTTCCACTTGTATTTTTTCTATCTGGTTTCTAGCTCTTCTGATTTTCATAATGTTATGAAAAAAGACGTATTCTTATCCCCTTCCTTGAGCCAGAGGACTCTAGATTTTAGTCTTGCCTCTTCCTCCTCTTTCATGTTTTCCCTATATATTTCCCAGAGAATTTCTTTCTCTTTAAGGTAGTGTTGCTTGCTTTCTTCTTTACATTCTTTTTCAGCCTGCATGCTGTCCATTTTTTGTTGTAGCTCTTTTTTCTTTTCCTTTTTTTTTTTTTTTAACCTTTCCCATTCCTTTAGCTTGGTTCTTACACTTTTTAATTTTGTCTCCCATATGTACTGTGGTGAGCCTGATATTCTTGGTGCCCATGCTGCTTTAACTAATTCGTTGATTTCTATGCTGCTGTCCCAAATTGAGCTGTACTTGAACGAGAGTGGGCCTTGGTTTTCCATTTTGCCCATTGCTATTACAACTGGCTTATGATCAGAAGCTGTGGTGTAAATGATTTTGGATTTGATAGAGCTGTACAATGCTGCTTTGTTGTCTTGAATCAAGATTCCGCCCAATCTTTCTTTTATGTTACTTTTTCCCACTCTCTTGTTATTCCATGTATCTTTTCCATTGTTTGGAGGTATATCCAGAAGGCTATACTGTTCCATTATTTCTTCTAAAGAGTTCCTAGATGGATCCGCTTGAAAGTTTCCTCCAAACTTTTCCTCTATACTTCTAACCAGATTTAAATCTCCTTGTAACATTATTTTTCCAGCGTGTGTTTCTTGTAATATTTCTTTTATTGTTTCCCAACACTATTATTTCTCCTTACAATGGTTGGGGGCATATATATTTATCACCCTGTATTTCTCTTTTGTGTTGATCCTCCTAAGATCCGTTAAAATCCAGTGCTGCCCTGTTTTTTCACCATTAATTCCCACCTTCCTTTTTTCCAGATTGTGCATATGCCTCCTGATGCTCTAGTTGCTTGGATTGCTTCCCCTTCATATTGCCTAAACTTTTTTTTAAGATTTTCCAATTCTTGATTGTTTACTTTTGTCTCTTGGATCATAAGGATATTTGGGTTTTCTTTTGTCAAAATATCTCTTGTTGCATTTTCCTTAACTGATGAGCCCATTCCTTTGCAGTTCCAGGAGACTATTATCATTATTTAGTTGTTGGGTGGTGCATGGCTCCTTTCCCCTTATGCTGGATTTTCTCCATATTTCCTATAATTTTCCCTAGATAAGAGTCCATGGGCTGTTGTGTTCCTAGGGCCATTTCTTTTGCTGCTGCTTCATCCCTTACTTCTTTATTTGTCTTTCTTCCAACTTTTTTTTTGGTTTTTTGCATTTGGGAATGCTTTTTTAGCTTGTTTTCTGGTTAATATCCTGTCTACTGAGGGGGGTGCGGCGGGGAGAGAGGTGAATTGAGTCTCTGGGGGAGAGGGGGGACCACTGGGTGATTGGAGAGCGCGGGGTTCTAGATATAGCTTTGTCTCTAGGGGATGGGGGATCTGATGTGAGCAGAGGATCAAAGGGGTCTTCGGTAGCTAAGTTTGCTTTTGGCGAGAGGGAGAGGGCTTCAACAGATTGTGAGGGCTGAGAGGAGAGTTGGACTGGTTGTTTGTTGGCTATCTTCTTTTGTTTGACCTGTTCCCATTTATTTTCCGGATCCTCAATATTTTCACTTTCATTTTCTCTATTTTTTGTACATCTATTTGCAAAATGACCGTATTCATGACATTACATTTGAAGGGGATTTTCTCATAGTCCAGCTATTGTGTGTGCGTCCACTGATCCACTTTTATTTTGATAGCTTTAGGGAGGCCTTTTCCTAGATCCACTTCCACGCAGATTCGGGCGCATGCATGCATGTTTTCATTAGGCTCACATCTGTCTATGTATTTCCCAACTGCATTTCCTATTGCTTTGACTGAATCATCTCCCCAACAGTGGAGAGGTAGATGCAGCAATCTTACCCATACTGAAACAACATTTGGGACGTCCATTTTTGGGTCAAAGTTCAGTGTCCATCTGTTCAGATATAGTCCCCTTGTATCCATAAAATAAGGATCGTTTCTGAATATCAGATCTCGGTCCTCTTTGGTTTCAAAGTGGAAGGTATAGTAACCTCTACTACAGAATCTGATTGAGATCTTCCCAGATATTGTCGCAGCCCAATTTCTTTCTACCCACTTTTTGCACAGTCTTGGGTGATGGCCACAACCTAGTAAATTGCTCTACTAACCCTCATTTTGCCAGGGAGGGTGCTGCTTTTCTTGGGAGTGCTGGGGGGGGAGATATTTCTGGTATTTCTTCCATTTTTTTTTAACAAACTTTGAAACTTACGGTTTGTTCTTTGCTGGGCCCATTACAGAGATTAGGGAAGCAAATGATTTTTTTGTTACTTCAGATTCTTGCTAGTGATCTGTGCGATGATGATCTTCCTCTTTTGGTGGATTCATATTGCTCAAACCCCAGCAGCAAGAGGCCGCTGAGGGCCAATACGATCTGGGGCAATATCTGCCTGCTGAAAACTGCAACTGCGATCTTTCCTTCCTCTTTCTGCCGTTTTGACCTCAGCAACAAGGGCCACTGAGGCATAGCAAATGCTGCTTCGCGCTGGGAGCCACAACAACAACTAGGGTTGCATGCTATCCTCAGCTGCTCTCCTCGCCATTTCTCTCAGTTCGTGTTGAAAATGTTAAAAACATATAAATCTTGTTATGGCGATATAGTAAATTATGATAAAACGATCATTACAGAATTGTTTTACCACACGGTAAATGTGAGATTAATTTGTTTTAGAAAATATAATAAAAATTAAAAAAACATTCAATTGTCTAGTAAATGTTATATAGTTTAAGTAAAAAATCAATTTAGGTAAAAAATTTAGTTTACAATTTTAATTTAAAGATTTATTTTGTAAGAAAATTTTAGTTAAATTTTTTCAATAAATTGTAGAAGAAAATTATGGAGGAAAATACACGAAACAAAGTTTTTGAAGGGAAAAATTTCGGCGAAAATTTTTGGAAGGAAACTTTGGAGGGATTTTTTCATTCTTTAAGCTATATATTATCATTAGGGGAGAGTGCATTTGTATCATTCAACCTCTTTTGTTTGAAAGGCATGGATTCTTCTGATAGTGGAGTTTCGCTTTGTGAAGCATCAACATCTTTGTCGCGTAACAACTCTATTCATATTGATGGATATAACAAAAATTCTTCCACTATGAATAAAGAGTCAAATCTTCCACTTAGCCATAATCCTAAGGACTATGAGAGCAACATTTATGAAAGACAAGATGAATAATTTCAAATAAATAAAGAGTCACGGTTTCTACTTAGTCCTAATCCTATGGACTATGACAACAACAATGATGAAGAGCATGATTAAGATTTTCAAATAAATAAAGAGTTGATATTTCCACTTAGTCCTAATCCTATGGATTATGAGAGCAGCGGTGATGAAGAATTTCAAATGAATAGAGTGTCACGGTGTCCACTTAGTCCTAATCCTATGGACTATGAAAGCAACAATGATGAAGAATTTCAAATGAATAAAGTGTCATAGTGTCAGCTTAGTCCTGATCCTATGGACTAGGAGAGTGACAGTGATGAAGAACACGATGAATAATTTCAAATGAATAGAGTGTCACGGTGTCCACTTAGTCCTAATCCTATGGACCATGAGAGTAGCAGTGATGAAGAACATGATGAATCATTTCAAATGAATAGAGTGTTACGGTGTCTACTTAGTCCTAATCTTATGGACTATGAGAGAAACAATGATGAAGAGCATGATGAAGATTTTCAAATAAATAAAGAGTCATAGATTCCACTTAGTCCTAATTCCATGGACTATGAGAGCAACAATGATGAATGTCAACATGAAGAATTTCCAATAAATCGAGAGTCACATTTTCCACCTAGTCCTAATCATAAGGACTATGAGAGAATTCATGACGAAGGATAGGATGAAGCATTTAGTCTTAATCCTAAGGACTATGAGAGCAGCAGTGATGAAGGGCAGGATGAATATTTCTCAGTAAGTAAAGAGTCACATTTTTGACGTAGTCCTAATCCTATGGACTATGAGAGTAGCACTGACAATGCACATGATGAAGAATATCCAATAGATATTGAGTCAAATTTTCCATTTAGTCCTAATTCTAAGGACTATGATGGTAGCATTGAAGAAGAGCAAGATGAATAATATCCTCCAAGTAAGTGTTTAAAAATCACAAATGATCATAGTGAGGATAACATTCCTCATAATGACGATGAAAATTATTATACAAATGATGATCCAATGATGGAAATGTTGCCAGGAAATATTGTATCGAGGAGTAGGAGCAGACCTTTTTGTATCAATCTAAGATTTTCTAGTTATACAAGGGGTAGAGAAAAATATATGACGAAAATAATTTCTATCAGCGCTCTCATTTCAAGTGAATGTTGTCAAAAATATTGCTTGAAACATATGGATTTCAAGTTTGCATTAAAGAAAAAAAGAGATATTTGTCAATGAATAAAAGCATGCAAAATTCATATTTAGTGGGGTGCATGCAATCTACATTGTCAGGTTATGATTATCATAATGGGTCTTTATTTATCTATAGAAAGGCTTTCAAAATGTTTGATTCAATGGGTAATTTTCGTCTGTCAAGAATCCAAGAAAATTTGGAAAAACATCCCACATTTTATTTAGAGGTACGTCATAAACGACAGTTTGAGCCATTATCAAATACTGTAATGTCATGGATGAAAGATTTCTTTTCAAAGCATGGAGGATGTATGCCAACTAGAGAGACAATACATATTCGAGATAATTTTTCAAGACGAGAAATCTACAACTTATATAAAGAATATGCAGAAGGTGCTGAGGGACATGATCGATTTATTACATATCAATATTTTGTGAAGACATGGAAGAAAGAATTCAACAATGTCTGTATTCCTAAAAAGACAAGGATGGGGATTTGCAGTACATGTGCTTCTCTTAAATAAAAAAAGGATAAATGTGAAGGTTCAGAAAGAGGTAAGAATTCATAACTTTAACTTTTAAAATTGTATAGTCATCAACTATGAAAACATATTTCTTAATGACTTTCTTTTATGTTGTGTAGATTCCATTGTCAAAGCACTTCAAGAGCATTGTGAACAACAAACAAGTGAAAGGAAAAAGTTGTACAAGCATGGAAATAAGTGTTATGATAATCCAAAATAAATATTTGGGTTTGATAATTGATGGTATGGACCAGAAGAAAACACTTCTACCACATTTTGTTTGCACACCCAAAAATTTACAGGAGAATTTTTTTTATTTAGTATCACTTGGTCATTTGTATGGTCTTCAATGGGAAAATGTTGCCAAGGGTATACTTCACAACTCCAAATATTCATAATGATGCAAATATGACAATAACCATAATTCATGATGTGCTTTCTCATTGGTCTGGTAATCTTCTTGAAGTTTTGTATCTACAATTGGACAACACTTGTCGTGAAAACAAAAATCAGATTGTTTTTGGATATCTAAACATGCTTGTTGAATTGAGATTTTTTCAGAAGGTAAAGGTTGGTTTCCTTCTTATTGGACACACTCATGACCATATTGATCAGATGTTCAGTCATTTTTCAGTCACATTGAGGAGGAAGAAAGTTGGGAGCTTGCCATCATTAATTGAATGTATTAAGAAATCATATATGCCAGAGCCTACTTTGATGTGTTGGAAGAAACTGTTGACATGCAAAAGTTTATTCTGGGATCGCATGGTGAGGATAAATGAATTGAACAACTTAATGACATTAGCTTCCAGCATCAATTTCGTATTAAAACAATTGATGGGAAAACACTAATACGGGGCAAGAAGTATTCAACTAATGTAGAATGAGCACCGTCATCAGGTTTGACATTTTTGAAGTTCATTCCAGATCATTCAATATTTGCATCAAATGTATTGTTATTACAACCAGTTTGTAAAGTTCATAATGCACATAGACAGAATAGAGATATAAATTATTCTGATTGCCTAAAAGAAATAAAAAAATGTATTAGATATACATATGAATATTTTGATATTGCGGATTTACTTTGGTGGGAGTCTTTTTTCAATAATGAAAGTGATATCATTTCAAGAACAACAAATGAAGATATACCTTTGAAAAATCAATTTATTTGGCCACAAAATGTGTCAAATAAACATGAGGAAAGAAACATTATTGAACAACAACAATCTCTAGGTATTATTAATTCTTCATAGGCAGAGGAAAGAGAAATGTATATTGGTTGCAAAAGATCTCGTGCACAATGTGAAGCCATGGAAGACCTTTACATGGGTTCAATAAAGGATATTAAGGAGTGTTGCATGATCACAATGCTAGCAAATGGAGATCCCAATGGCTATCCATTCTGGGTTGCTAAGGTTATAAAAGTCATTACAAAAAGTGAAGATGTTGCAAGTGTTGAAGTACATTGGTATGCCACAAATACACACCCATTCAATGGTGTGTATAAGCCAAAGATGGTAGTTGATAAAAAATTTGGCAGAAAGAGAAAAAAAAAAGGGTAGAAATATAAATCATCGCCGCACAGACCTCTTAAAATTGGAGGATGTTGACATACTTGTTTATGACTTCAATTTAACAAAGATAGGAACTCTTCGCTTCAAGATGATAGAGATTCTGAAGAGGTCGTTACCAGAAGGAACAATGTTGAGATGGGAGTCTGCTGAAACTAGTCATAGATCCAGAAGACTTTTGAAACCTGAAATGGTGAGCATGCATGTGGACTTAGATGGGGCACTATTTGATGAAAGAGATGAATATGGAACATCTTCATCTGCATTTAATCATTCATCTGAAGATGTGAATTCTGATGGTGTGCAAGAAAATATGATTGATTTTGAATAATTGTCTAAGATAATTTATATAACGGATGTTTGCATCGTATCTTGAAATAAAATTTTGATTTCCATATGGTGTTAAATGAAGTTATGAGTCAATTTTATGTTTGTTGGATTATATGTTTTAATTATGATGATTTTTATTGTTTAGAATATCTACACCACAAACAATAACTTAGAGATATAATGTATGTTTAATTTAATCTACACGTAATGACATTTTGATTAATTTAGTCATGTAACTTGTTCTTAATGTCATGGTTTTTTTATTTTATGGTTGAAAAATTTCCAATTTTTTTTTTTGTATCTTTAATGTTATTGTTGAAAACAATTAGAATTTTAATGATCTTTAGTGTCATGTTATTATATGTTTAACAACATGGATGAAAATTGATAGAATTTTAATGTGTTTCAGATCCAATTATTTTATCTTTATCGTCATTACTAAAAAATATTGAAATTATGCTTAGGAAAGAAAAATGTTATTCTACCAAAAACAAAAAAATTTCGGTTCTACTGCCATTTTTTAAAATTGTTGAAAATTGACCCTAAAAAAAAACCATCATGCCAGTATACACACTTTTCGTTTTTAGCACTGTTTTTCATGTTTTTTGGGGTTTTTTGGCCAGAGTTCCCATTTTGAATTTATAGTTCCCGTTTCAAAGTTTACATTGTTATGAATCCTCCTTAGTTGTCAGAGATCAAAGAGGGAAGAATTTTTTTAAGCCTAGAAGAAATAATTTTCAAGACTATCTTATATGAAGAGTTGCATAAAGAAATAAGACGAAATCTGACAAAGCTTAACAGATTTGATTCTTTTGGAATGAGAGCGAGGAAGGAGGAGTTTGTTCCCCCACCTAATCTTTCATTTGATATGGAGTTATTTTTTTTTTTTTGCTTGGCAAAGGCTAACTAAATATATTAAAAATCAAAAAGAGTATTTACAAGAGGTGTACACCTCTGAGAGCGAGTGTGCAACTCTCTGACAAAAACTTTCCTCACCAACCTGAAAAGTCTGCGTATACAGGCTAGCGTTACAAAACATACCAAGAGAGATGGTTTGAACTTCAGCATGGATCGACATAGATAGACAAACTCGACATAGACAGACTGTGAAACAAGAAATTGACCCAGACCGCAAGACCTTGACCTCAAGACCCAGACCTCAAGACCCATTACAACACCATTAATTCGAGCTAACAGTTTTTCATTGCTGCATACCACCCTACCCAAAAAAAGAAGCCAAAAAGAAAGACACACTGATCGCCTGAGGACAGGCTTACCCAGAACTCATCGGCCATTAATTTCCCACCTTCTTCCGCGCCTCAGCCTCTCGCTCCTGCGCACGCTTCTTGCGGTCTTCAGCTACACGAACCGGGTCACGCTCCCAAGTCACCTCCATGCCAACTGGAACATCTTCAATGCTCTCTATGCCAGGAGGTAATTTTAGATACAGTGTATAGTCAAACGAATCTTCAGACGCTTCTCTCTTTGTCGGGCTCTGCGGAGAGGAAGACTTGCTGAGATGGGTGTCCCTTTGAGCCTCTAAAGGACCCCCAGAAGAAACCAGGGGCTCTTTCCCTTTGAGGCAGCTGATCTCTTGTAATGCTTCCTCCTGCTCAGCAGAGTAACCGAAGGTGCTGTCCTCGTCCATCTTACTCTGCAATTCTGGACTGTAGGAACTATCCTTAATCTTGGACCGTTGAGGGGGAAGTCCTTTCTTCCATGTCAGCTTCCAAGCTTCCTTCCCCCTCATACTCCTCCTCAAAAATAACTGTTATCATCGCCTTGACAACCGGTTTGTTCCTCTTGCGTCGATAGTAGAGAGTCGCAGTCTGCACTGTGTTACAAACATCTGCTGCAGAATTCTCCGAATCCCCGGAGGGTGGTGAGGCACAGGCCAAAGGAGAGATTCTCCGCGGGCTGGAATGGTCACTGTCTCTAGTGCCACTCTGTTGCCCCGAATTACCACCCCTGCGTGGCCTGCGATACCCTGCGCGCGGCGCCATGAAAGAAACAGGGCGTAGCTTAACGGCCTTGTGCCTTCGACTACCCAGAAGAACTTCGCGGGGCCTATTACTCCAATGTCCCTGCCTCAACTGAACCAGGTGAGAACACCCAGCAAACGACAAACGACAACACCCAGCAGCAAACGACAAATTCAACTGAACCAGGCGAGAACACCCAGCAGCAAATGACAAATTCAACTGAACCAGGCGAGAACACCCAGCAGGATTCGGATAGGGGAAGGACTCGAGGGTGGGAATACTGCCCTCAGAGCCTCCCTCCTCCACATTAATCTGAACCTCCGAATTTCCAGAACCAGAGCCGAATTGCAGATACAGAATGAGGCTTATGTTCTCCATGACAAGATAACTGTTGGCTGAACCTTGGAAAGCCCAACGCATTGAATCGCCATTAAGGCTCGTTGAGTCCTTTTGGGCCAAAACCAGCCCGGAGCCCATGTCGACCACCTGTCCGCAGCGTGGTAGCATGTCCTCGGCGCGTGGGCGAAACACTCGTCTTAATTGCAGTCATTAACACCCGCATCCGGGTTTTGATATGGAGTTATTAACTATGCAAAGAAGATCCTTTTTCATCAGACTCCACATTGCCCTATAAAAGCACATTGAGAACCCATTGGGACCAGGCACTTTATCTGGTGCTAGACCCCAAATCGCCTCGGCTAACTCTTCACTAACCTCTCTTACCATTCATTGGTTGTCTTCATTCGAGAGGGAAGCTTTGATTGGATTAAAAAAATCAACGTCCTTCTCCTCGTCCAAATCTCCTTTTTCTTGGGACAGATTGCAAAAGTGGTTTGGAAAGCTCTATGGAATTGCTTAGCGTCAATCTAGCCCTAGAGGATAGGGTTCGTTGTATCTGGTTCTGTCGTCTAGTTTTGGGTGGGTACTGGTCAAAGGAAATTCTCAAGTCAAAACGTGTCAGTATAGGTCTGATTATGTGAAATTTGGTTCAGTTTGTGCAACCTGGGCATATTTCATTTGGTTTTGGCGTAAGGTTGTTTGTGTGTTGCGGGCAAGGGGCAACTCTCGCTCAAATTTTCTTTCAATTCTTATGTGCACTATTCTGTTGGTTGAATCGACAAACTTTGGGACTCGCCTGGACAATTATGGCGTTTTTCCTGTGGATGGTGTTGTCATTCAGTTTAGGTCCATCAGTGGGCACTCGTGGAACGATGGTAGAAGTGGGCTCGTAACGATGTGTTGGTTGTCAGTTGACAGCATGCTTCAGAGTTGGTTCCTTACTCGGTTGGTTTCATTTTTAATTTCTTTGACATGTCTATGGAGCCGGAGCGACCCTTAGCAGCGCCGTCCTTCTAAGCTTCTAATTTGTTCGAGTTGGCCTCCAAATCTCGACACAGGTCAGCGTTTGCTTGGTAGGATCTGAAACATGGTACAGGAAGCTAGTAAAGCAAGGAATGGTCGTTGAGGTCGTGGCCGTGGGGGACTGTGCGTAGGCGCAAATTGACCCCACATATTATTCAGGAAGTCGCTCAAGCTTATCATTCAAGCAGTTCAAATCTGGTCAAGCAACTTATTGCAGGTTAGGAAGAAGAGATTCGACAAACCGATGAGGGATTTGAAATTGATTTAGAAGAGTGGCAAACTTGGTTCCAGACCCTGGTCACACCCATGACAGATCCTCTCAATATAAATAAACAGTTCACTTGTTTTGGATGATGAAGAATATTATAGCCAAAACCTTGGAGCAGTTTCTACCTAATATGCATATATCCTCCCATGGACACTTAGATTATACCAAAGAGTTTCAAAAGATTCAGTTTCAATTGCAGCAGCAGAATGGTTGGCTCGACCGCATAGAGCAACACATTCCATGTTTTCCCCACACAGAGTTGCCAGGTTCCACTGTAAAGGACCCTACTCCAGTGGATTCAATTGATGATGAGTAGTGGCAGTGCATAATAGTAGTTATGTTTATCGATATCTAGCAAATAAGAAGAACAAAGACTCTCAAACATATATAGCATGGTTGGCTAGGTGGCCAACAAACCTCGTTTCTCTCAGGGCATTTTGAGGCCACCTAACCTTTAGACATATGGATGTAACCTGCTTTATGTTAGAAAATTAATAGAAAAGTACCACCAAGCTTAAAAAAAAATAAAAAAATTGATTATATTAATTTATAAAATTATATTTTATATTGTATCAATAATAAAAAATAATAATTTTCTAAACAGATTTAATAAAAAAAAATTTAAAAATTATATATAGTCAATATTTTTTATTATATATATAAATTAATATCAAAAGCTAATTTATGGTAAAGCCAGTTTTTTTTTAGAGAAATCAGCAATGTTTATATAATCTACTAGTACATTTTCCAAATTATTCTAAAAAATTAGATACAAACAGTCCTAAGTAATGCTAAATAATTAAACATGACCGTATGTATCAGAAAAGATTAAAAAAAATACATCTTTATCATAAACAAAATTAGTTAATTTCACTGATCATAAAAACGAAATAACTAAAATACCAGATTTAGAGGAATAAAACAATATCACTTAAAATCTTTATATATAAAAATAAAATTTACCATCTCAATAAATCATATAGAAATGAATGACATAATGTTATTATCGTACTAAAGTTAACTGCGCGAATGTCATATCATTTCCGAATTTGACTAATGTCATTTGAATTTATTAATTTGTTAAGTTAATTAAATAAACCTTTTGTTTAATTTAAATACGTTTAAAAGTTTATTAATGTTTTTATTAATTTTATAAAAATGAAATTATATATATAAATTTAAAAATATATATACAAATAAATGTTATTATTGAAGTAGACACGGAATTGATCA
Source organism: Pinus taeda (assembly GCA_000404065.3). Taxonomy (NCBI): domain Eukaryota; kingdom Viridiplantae; phylum Streptophyta; class Pinopsida; order Pinales; family Pinaceae; genus Pinus; species Pinus taeda. The sequence continues at coordinate 61,793 of APFE031167702.1, read as the reverse complement.
TTAGAGTGGCCAAGAAAATTTGTAATGGCATTTTTCCAGATAAAGTATCGAAGCATTGGAGACTTTTGCAGGGCTTTCACCGTATCCACTCCCACCTGCAAACCTTAAAAGTTGTTAGCTTTGCCCATGTGAAAAGAAAAGCTAACATGTTAGTGGATCGTTTGGCAAACGAAGGAGTCACCAATATGGATAGGGATTCTCGGTATGCTTGGGATTTGTTACCTCCAGGCAAATTGTTGGAGGATTAACTCTGTCAGGCGGACAAAGATATGGAGTTATGGTTTCACAGGAAGGATCGAAGTGGTTCAAGAGACAGGCGGGAGGATAGGGAACACTAAATTGTCTGCCCTTTTTGGGTACTAGCCGCAATCCAAAGCTCAGTATTCCATCGGATGTGTGGCGAGAGGATCGACTCTGGAAGTACCACAGGTTTGGTCGTCCATTGGCCAAAACTTTATGTGGAAATTTTGGTGGTGTTTGGGGTTGGGCTGAGAATCTGGGAGGAAGGCACAAGAACCGTCTGATGTTCTTGATTAAAGGTTATCGCCTGGCGAAAGAGCGTGCAAGCTATTCCATGAGGCGATCGATTCTAAAACCACAAGTGGTTTATCGAGCAGGGTCCAAGTGGTATCTGGTTTTCTAAGGAAGGCCCTGATTCCACTCTTCGTGCAACCCGTAGCTGCGAGAGGTGAGAGAATACCGCTTTCATCAAGTGGTTATCTCTCGCGCTACTTGTCCACCCAATATTTGCGTAGACCGTTGGATCCTTGTCAGGCGATCAACGGTGTAGGTTTGTTCATGCATGTTGTTTGGCGTTTCGGACCTAAAAGAGTTTAGAGAGCTAGCCTAAAGTTTGCATCGGGTCCTTAAGATAGGTTTATATGTGGGTTTGTAGTGGGCCCGTATTCAGAGCGTAGACATTGATCCTGGCAGGTCGGATCGTACGGTCTGCGGGTCTACAAGCTTACTGTTGTTTCTAGCTAGTCTTTGGTGGTAGCCTTGTGGACCCTCAGCGGGTCACTTGTGGCATTTTTGTGGGCCCCGGTTCAGTGGACCCGTCTTCTAAGGTGTTCAGGGTTTCTTTTGGTGATCGAATGTACGACCGGAGGGTCTACTGCTTGCTTTTTTCCAGAGTGTCTGGAGGTAACTCACCAGTTTTCTTGTTCGGGCTTCTCATGTTTTTGGGTGCATGGTTCGAAACTTTTCTTGCCCAGCTGCATGTTGAACTCTCGCAGAGTTGGTGCAGCTTCTTGTAAATTATGTATTACTGGCTAGATTAATAGAAGGTCCTACTCTTACTTGATCCAAAAAAAATGATTGAATAGGATCTTAATTTAAAAGTATTGAAGTTTTTGAGACAAGTTTTTGATTATAATCACATTAAAATTTATTTGTCAACACGTTTCGAATCAACAAGTGTGGTTCATCGTCAAGACAAGATGAAGAATCACATCCAGCAAGCAAGTTAAATAGATAAACCAATCCATTCCAACGGTTAGAAAAATGGCTGCTTTGACTAAGAGAAATGACTACCTTTGACTCGGTTTCTACTACAATTGATAGGACCAAGAGTTTGAGACAAATAATTATTAATTAATTACATTCTAGTTTATAATATATTATAATATATAGAATTATTTATTAGGAAGAAAATTAGTTACTATAATTATAATATTATTTTTATTACCTTTTGACCTTTTAACATTATAATATTATCTAGTCGTTTTTATATAGCCGTTGATGGTCAACCTAGTCAACCTAGCTTGTTAGGAAGATCTGCTCTCCCTATTTAATATGCAGCCATGATCTGACTCCTCAACTTGTCCTGACGATGAACCACACTAGTTGGTTCGAAATGTGTCGACAAAGGTTTTCTACATGTGATTTACGCCGAAACTCTTCTTATAATAGTTATGGATCACAAAAGCCTCAATTCAAAAATTGTATATTATAAATAAAAACCCAATAATACTTAATATATATATATATATATATTTATATATTGTTTATATATATATATTATATATATATATAATATATATATTATATATATATATTATATATATATATATATATATATATATATATTATATATACATACATACATATATATATATATAACCCGAATGCGGGTGACATGCAGTGAATTAATGGAAACAATGAATACCGGCGGAGAGAGGACAGGCCACTTGGCTGATGGCGCCTCTCCCCATACCACCTTGAGATGCCCTCTTGACACACCGCATGCGACATTTAATGCAGGCTCAAATCGAAGAAAAGTCATTAACTGTTCGGACATGGATTTACCTCGGCTCATTGTCTCTCCTTCTCCCCTACTCCACTGCAACTACCCGCTCCAAGCTTCTGAACCCAACGCCTGCACAGTAACTGGGCGTCGCTGTTGGCTAGTCTGCTGCATTGATTTTGGAAATGGGCATCACCATTCTCATTCCAGTTTATGCTATCTAACCATTGCCCAGACTGACCCTACTCCCCCTCACAATCCCTCTATTAGTGCTCCCTCTATCATCACTCCTTCTGTAATAGCTCCGTTTGAGCACTCAGCGAGAAATTCCAGCATGGTGAGACATCGCATGCAAAGTCATAGAGGCGGAACTTGGGGAGGCAGTTCTCGCCCTCAAACTGATCTGCACCCTGAGCCCACTGCCTCCTCTCCCTCCCCTGAACTGCATCATCCCCAGAGATATGGTTCGCGCAGATATCCTAGTACACGAAGTGGACGGGGTCATGCTCGGTCTTCAGGTGAAAATCACGGTGATTTTCCAGTTCACTCTACTAGTTTTCCTTTGCCCCTTCATCCTGCTCCCCACTCAACCCAATTTAGATTCTGTAGCACCCTAAACAGGCCAGTAATTACCGCTACAATCTTCATCCTTTTCACAGAAGACAATGAGCAACCTGCTTCTCAGGTGGAAAATTCTGACTTGCGGCAAGAGGGAGCCCCCAAACGCAGCAATGGCAGAGACACAGGGAAGAACTTGTTGGACGAAGGTAATTTTGCTTTGCATAGCAAGAATATTGGTGTTAGTCAACATGCAGAGGGTGGTAGCTCTGCAGCCACGCACTCCCCAGGTTGAATCGGTTATGACGAGTTAGCTTCGGAGGTGGCGACTGGCAAGCATGGCAACGCCCATCCGGCGGATGAGCCACATGGCGATGGAGGTGAGCCACACGGCAGCGTGTCAACGGACGAGGCGGATGATTGGGCATGCCCAATTGTTGAGGAACCCATCCCGGATGATTTCAAATAGTTTGACGTGGCTGCCAGGTGTCTTTTGTCTGGTCTTTTTGTTTTTGTTAGTTTCTGTTGGAATCTGGTCTTTTGTCTGGATCTTTTGTCATGGTAAAACCTCATTTGGTTTTTTGTTGTTTTCGGTCTCAAGGACTGATACCGTTTCTGGTTTTTGTTTCTGTGGATTGGTTTCCCCAATGTTGGGGCAGTCCAGATATATTCTGAAACACAATGTTAAAGTCTGCTGAGGCTTAGTCCTCTCTGTACATTTTTATTTTATATCAATAGATTATCTTAACTTAGAAAAAAAAATTAATATATATAAATAAAAATATATGTTAGAAATAAAAACAATTTTACCATGATATTTGGGAAACTTATTATAATTGCCAATTAAACTATTATAATAAATTTCCCAAAATATCATATAAATTTGTTTTATTTATAACCCACAATACATATATATATATTTAATTATTAATACCATATTTTTAAGTATTATTGGGTTCTTATTTATAATATAGTTTATTTAATTATTATACTATTTTTAAGTATTATTGGGTTCTGATTATAATATATAGTTTCCATTTATTTATATTTTAAAGAATTTTAATTATAATCAGGTATATTTTAAGTTATTCACATGTCCATATTATCTAATATAATTATTAACATATAAGAGATTTAACTAGAAGATATATTTTTAAGTTTTCAAGTTTCTAATTAGTTCTTATTTAATTTAACATGGTACTTATAACAAATTACTTTTTATATATATATTGAGATAGTTACATATTTTTCATATTTTAATCATGATTAGTTTAACTAAAATATATTTAAAAGAATTTATATATATTTAAATAAATCCAATAAACAACCCAATTAGTTAATTAATAATTATTTGTCCCAAACTCTTGGTCTTATCAATTGTAGTCCAAGCCCAGTCAAATGTAGTATTTTCTCTTGGTCAACGTAGTCGTTTTTCTAACAGTTGGAATGGATTGGTCTCTCTATTTAACTTGCTTCTTGGATCTGATTCTCTCTCGATCTGATTCTTCATCTTGCCCTGACGATGAACCACACTTGATGGTTCGAAACACGTTGATAAATAAATTTTGATGTGATTAAAACCAAAAACTTGTCTCAAAAACTTGATATGGATCACAGAAACCTTAATTCAATGAGTATTGAAGTTGATTTCCAAACCATATGTTATATTAATTATTGAATTAAATTAAACCAACAAAACCAAACCACATGTTACTATGTTAATTAGTAAATTAAATTAAATTAAACCAGCAAAACCATATTATTTAATTTTATTTTTATCTATAGAAATAAAATTTTATATTAGCATAGATTTATTTCGATTCTTGATCTACTATAAATATGAAAAAAAATTACAAAGTGAAAAGTTTGCATTTTTATAGATTTTGTTCATCTTGGCTCTTGTTAGATCCACAATGAATGGATATATGTTGGTTTTGAGCAACATATTAATAAAATGTTTTAACTATAAGAAATTATCCACATTAAAATGTTAATACATGATCCCTCATATTTAGATATAAGATTCTTTTAATTTAAATTACTTTAATTTTAGTTGGTATAAAATTATTTTATTTAATATGGACATTGAAATGTTCTATTTATGTTAACACATGGACAAACATATATAACATGTCAATTAAACAATAAAATGAATTATACATTATATAATATTAATAATATTATTTTTACATGTGGACAAACATATATGACATGTCAATTAAACATAAAATAAATTATAAAATATTAATAATATTATTTTTACATGTCATCTCTAAACTTCATATTTTTTTGACAAAAAATAATAATAATAATAATAATAACATAATTAAATTGCAACTAAACAAAATGACATTTTGCATATCTCTTAAAGAATTTGTGATATGCAAGACTAGAGTCTTGTGAGAGAATAAAAGAGTCTCACGGCTCTAAAACTAGAATAATACAAAAGAGGAGTTAAAGTGTTATAATAGTCACTTAGCTTCTCTTTCTTTCCTTCCTTTCTTTAGATCTTCTAACAATCCCTTGTAGATGAGTCAATAGGAACCAATTCCAACTTAGACATAGTCACCAAAGGGGGGTGTTCTTTATCAAATTTGAATTTTTTGATACATGCAATCCCTTTGTTCCCACCAACCCATCCTCTTTGCGCACCATAGTTCCAATATGTTCATATGCATGGATCAGTTTTGTCTCTTGTACGTTTTGCATGGGTTGTGCATGTCATGTGGATTATGATTTTTCATAGCATCTTGTGTTGGATGGTCCTCCTTGATTTCCTCTTCATCATACTCTGAAAAAATGGGATCAAAATGTTGCCAGCCTTTTGTTTTCCAAACCTCCCTTCTTCTTTTTTTGTGAAATTTTAGCCTGTGGACAAGAATCATGTAAATGCCATGTTTGAAAGCATGCACGGTATCTAAAGGTTTTATTTTCATAATACAAAGTTTGGAACCATTGAAAAGGTCTATGTTGTAGCAAAATGTCGAATACACATTTGCTCAAGTTTATGTGGTTCTGATTTTCTAGGCTATCCACCACCCCAATGGAGGATTTTGCAAAATCAAATTCTCGATAACCTTCTCAGCCTCAACATTTTCATCTTGCCTCAAAACGCTGGAAATAATTGGCATAGTTGTACTTAAGGCATAAACCCTTTTCTTCATCATAAAACATAATATGATTGTGCCATTTCCTTACGCGGCGACCATACATTGGCTTCTCAGTGGTGGCATCACATATGTGATGTTCCCCAAGCTCAACAAAATTGTTGGAATTAGGCTTCAATTTGTCCCCCTTGTCACTTAAAATCATGCAAAATATCTTTTGTTGGAGCTTTATCGTCTCCTTGACAATCTTTGACTTGCACTCATCTTCGAGGACTTTATCGCAAGCATTGGATATGAGAGCGCCAATGTCGAAATATGGAGAGTGGATCCCTAATCACTCCATCATGCTACTCAACTTGGACACATCGAGAGGAGATTTGGGGCTCGACTTCAACATATTTTCTTCTACAATTGCAAAACCCACACAAAACCCTTTAGAAGAGCTTCAATCCAACTTCATATTAAATAGTGAAGAAACTATATATCTCTCTCATACTAAAAACTAAATTATTTTTAATTTTCAATTATTTTATCTATCTATATAAAGTTGATATAAAATTAGGCTGGAAATTAAAGTATTTTATTTATGGTCGACATTAATTTTTCTTGTTATTACTATTTATTAATGATGTAGTCTAACTTATAGACAAAATAGTCTTTTTCACTTGAATTATGCACATTAAAAATGATTGTGAAAAAAATCATTTCATCTTAAATTAAAACACACCTTTATTAATTTGTAAAAATAAATATTATTTTAATATTTTTAAATATAACATCTCTTCATATTAAGTATTTTTACAAAATTAAAATCTTATTTAAAAAATAAAAATTTTATTACAATGTCTCTTTCTAATTTTCTTATCAAAATTAGTAACCCAAAACAAAACACAAAATATCATGTATCTAGTTGGGTTCTTAGAGATTTCCCTATCTAATAATTAAGGTTCCATATATTTTCCTATCCCCACTCAATAGCCCTAACATAGAAATAAAATATCCTTTAGTTTGACCTAGTTTTTGCAGGATTCCCTACTTTAAATCCTTTGTTAAGTTACTAATATTCCTATACATTTGTTTGATTAAATTTATACATTTGTTTGATTAAATTTCTAATAATGGAAATGTTAAGCAACAACATATAAAATTGAAACCAACCTTCTCCATCTGCCTTCCTTCTCCACTCAAAATTTTGTGTTAAAAAGTTTCATTAATTTAACCATAATTTCAAATTGCGACAAGGTGAAGAAAACACCCAATGGTAATTATTTGAATTGGGTCCTCAATGGGAAAACCAAACCATAGAACCACATTAGAGCTTAGCGTTCAGTCTTTATCTCACTCCAAAGAAAAATTTTATAAAAATAGTGATTAACTCTATACAAATTGCAGCCACTAAAAATACAAAATGCTTTGGCACACCTCATGCTAGGGCAACCATATTTAATTGTAGGACTGGCAAGAACACTCCTAGAAATATTTTCTTGTTCCTTGTAGCTTGTGAAAATATTAGATCTGGATTTCAGAACACTACTTGCTCCTTTTCAAAAGCTTTCATAAAGATTCTTCGATGACGAACACAGGATATTTAAGCATAGATGTAAAGTGAGGTGATTATCATAAGCTTTTTCATTATTAAGGGCTTTTTCAAATTTGAAAATAGGTTAAAAAGTAGTAACAACGTGTTATGGAGGGAAAGGCTAAGATTTTAATAACACAGCTAAGGACCATATCCCATCATTTTAGAGGTGCAACAGGTAGATGGGTAGTTCCGAAGGAAGAGTGGGAAGAAAGAACTTGTGTCTTCTGTGAGGAGAGAGTTGTTGAAACGAAATGGCACTTCATCGTGGAGTGTCCTGCCTATAAGGACATTCAGAATCAGTTTGAAAGCAACCTGAAAGTGGACAGTCTAAGTGAGCTATTTGTGGAAGGAAAGCTTCACAAGATGGAAAACTTCTTTATCATGATTCACACCAAGAGGGTTGTTATGGAGAAAAACTTGATTGTATGAGGTTTTTTTATCATGATTCATGCCAAGAGGGTTGTGATGGAGAGAAACTTGATTGTATGATATTTTATTGATTGGATATCTGGGTCCCTTACACTGTTTTACACTGTTTTGTTCTCGTGGACATCATTAAAAATCTTTCAATTCAATCAGACATACTACTAGAGACGAAAAATGTCGAGTCCGAGTACAATTTCCAAAGACATGTCAAATGGCCGGAAAATAGGAAAAAACTACCACATTGTTTTCAAAAAAGTATAACATATACACTACGGCTTATGTAAATCAATGAATTCTGTTATTTACAAGAAACTGTTAGTTTGACAACCGATTAGTAACTTTGGGTAAATGTAACAAGACAGTTTGATACCGATATGTTAGTTATGTAACGACGGTTCATGATATAAAAATATCAAATGCCCATGAAATGTAACGTGCGGAGAATCATTATTGAATAACAAATTCCAACCTATTCAATTCCAAATTCATTCAGTTTCTTATCTTGGTTATTCAGTTGAGCTTTCTTGTTTCTTGTTTTTCCTTCATTATGTCATTTATCGTTTCTACAATTGGTATCAGAGCTCCGAGGGCGGTGAGCCTGGGCGTGAAAGAAAGTGGTTGTGTGTTGACTCTGCGTGAAGGAGGCATGACCGAGAAGATTGTTGTGCGTTGATTGTGAAGCGTGAAAGGCTGTGCAGAAAAGGCGTGAGATCCGTGAGCGACTAAGCGTGTGAAAGAGCCTATCCGCGTGAGAAAGACCCTGCTGTCTGCGTGAAGGAGGAGTGCTGTGCGTTTTCATTGTTGCGTGGCGGTTGGCTGTGTGTGAGAAGCGATGTGAAGACCCTGCTGTCTGCGTGAAGGAGGAGTGTTGTGCGTTTTCATTGCTGTGTGGTGGTTGGCTGTGTGTGAGAAGCGATGTGAAGACCTTGCTGTCTGCGTGAAGGAGTGTTGTGCGTAACCCTGTTGTCGTTCCAGAACAGAGTGGCGTGGACCAAAGGTTGCAGCTAGAGGAACGTGGTGCATGCATGCTGTCCGTTGAAAACCAAGCAGAGTCTGTGTGCCAGAGCTGTCAATGCGTGTTACTAGTCCTGCATTGAATATCTCTGCCTCTGCTGCGTGAAAGAGGGGACGTTGTTGTTATGCCGTATATGCTCTGAAGACCAGCCGTGAAGATCAGAGTGCTAGAGAAGTGGTGGAGAAGACCTCTGCGTATTGGAGCAGAGAGGGCGTCATTACCAGAGCAATCTGCAAGCTGAATCCTGGTATTTTTGAAAGAATTTTTGTCTCAGGAATTGTTTTTTCAACAAAAAAAAAAAAGTGAAAATAAAAGTTTGTGTAATTTGAAGAAAATTCTGGAAATAAAAAGGGGAGTATTTTATAAATATTGGAGGAAAAGAAAGGGTTCAGGAAGGGTTTCCTTGTTTGAAAAAAAACAAGAAAAACAAAGGGGTAAGGGTTTGTAAAAATAATAAAAATTAATATTTTTTATATATATTTTTTTTTAAAGAAAAATATAAACCCTAGTTCAGAGGCTGAGGTTATTTTCCTTGAAAAGGAAAACCCCTAGAAATATTGAAACCCTAGGAAGGAGGAAAAATGGCCAAGATGTCGAATGCAAAATTCGAGGTGGAGAAATTCACTGGAAAGAGCAATTTTGCTCTTTGGAAACTGAAGGTTAAGGATCTGCTTGTGCAACAAGGGTTGCACAAGGCATTGGATGGGGCAACTAAGAAATCTGCAACCATGACTACTTCAGATTGGGAGGACTTGGATGCCCGAGCTCTCAGTTTCATCCGGCTATGCCTAGCGGATGAAGTTCTCTTCAACATTGTTGAAGGGACTACGACGTCAAGATTGTGGGAAAAACTTGAAAATCTCTATATGACAAAGTCATTGACCAACATAATTTATTTGAAAAGACAGTTATACAGTCTTCGAATGAAAGAAGGTTCAAACGTTGTAGAACATTTGAATGTTTTTAACACACTAATATGTCAATTAACAGGTATCGAAGTTAAAATACAAGAAGAAGATAAAGCAATAACTTTGCTGTGTTCTCTGCCTGAATCATGGGATCACTTCGTAACTTCAATCAGCTTGAGCACTGCTGATTCTTTGAAGTTTGAATCACTCGTGGGAGCTCTCATGTCTGAAGAAGTACGAAGGAAATCCAGCAATGAGACAGGTGCATCAGAAGCCATGGTAGCTAGAGGACGCTCAAAGGAAAGAGGAGAAAAACCAAGGGGGGTCTTCCAGATCGATATCGAAGGGAAAGAAGTGTAAGGCAAAATGTTGGAACTGCAATAAAGTTGGACACTTGAAGAAGGACTGTTGGAAACGAAAGGAGTCTGAAAACTCGAAGAACGAAGCGAATCAGGTCGATTCAGGTATGATAGACGAAGTTTTATCTGCTGAAGGATTGTGTATGATAGATGAAACTTCACCTGAATGTAATATCTCTCAGGATTTAGATACCTGGTTGTTAGACTCTGGTGCTTTGCATCACATGTGCCCACATAGAAATTGGTTTACCTCGTATGAAAATGTAAACGGTAGTTCTGTGTTTATGGGTAACAATATGTCGTGTCAGACTGTTGGGATTGGAGATATCAGAATTAAGATGTATGATAACACAGTTAGAACATTAACTAGTGTTAGACATGTACCTGATTTGAAGAAAAACTTGATTTCTTTGGGAGTTTTGGATTCAGATGGTTATAAGTTTACAGGTCAAGATGACGTCTTGAAAGTCTTTAAAGGAGCACTTGTGCTTATGAAGGCAGAAAAGGTCGGAAATCTTTACAGGTTAAAAGGAAGTACTCAGATCAGTGAAGTAGCGGTTGCGTCAGAAAAGGAAGAAGCAGGCACTCGTCTATGGCATCAGCGACTAAGTCATATGAGCGAGAAAGGTCTTCAAATATTGATGAAACATAAATCTCTTCCCGGTCTGAAATCCTTAAATTTAGATTTATGTAAACATTGTGTGTATGGAAAACAGTGTAAACAGAGATTTAAAGTTGGAAATCATAATAGTAAAGATGTTTTAGACTATATTCATTCTGATCTGTGGGGGCCTTCCCTTGTTATGTCATATGGAGGTGCACTATATTTTTTAACATTTATTGATGATTACTCTTGGAAAGTTTGGGTCTATATGCTAAAAAGGAAAGCTGATGTATTAAATGTCTTTAAACAATTTAAAGTAATGGTAGAGAAAAGAACAGGCAAATCTATTAAATTCTTAAGAACTGACAATGGTGGTGAGTTCACTTCAGGTGAATTTGAACAATACTGTAAGGATGAGGGAATTGTTAGACACAAAACTGTTGTTTATACTCCTCAGCAAAATGGTGTTGTTGAGCGTATGAATCAGACTCTTATGGAAAGAGCCAGAAGCATGATTAGCAATGCTAACTTGCAAAAGGAGTTGTGGGCAGAAGCAGTATCTACTGCTTGTTATTTAGTTAACAGATCACCTTCAGTAGCAATTGATTGTAAAATTCCTGAAGAAGTTTGGACGGGTCAGTCTTGTGACTATTCACATTTGAGAATATTTGGATGTGATGCTTATTCTCTCATTCCGAAAAATCAACGTTCAAAATTAGATCCAATTTCAAAATTTTATGTCTTTGTTGGGTATGACTATGCAGTGAAAGGATATAGGTTGTGGGATCCTACATTGCGGAAAATAGTCATTAGTAGAGGTAACATTTGATGAATCCTCTCTTTTAAAATCAATTGTTGAAAGAATTGAACAGGAACAGGTGTCGCCAAATCAACGAGTTCAGTTGGAGGCTAGACTTTTCGGTGACAGCCGGAAGGAAGGAGAAACCTCTAGAGAAAAATGTGCTGAAGACACAAAGGAAGCCGTTGAAGCTTCTGAACCAGTGCAAGTTTCTGAACCAGTTCAGCAACCAGTTTCTCTAAGAAGGTCTACAAGGGAAAGGAAAATTCCAAAAAGGTATGAAGATTTTGCTTCGTCTTTTGCTTTGATTACTGAAGATGGGGAACCTTCTTGTTATTAGGAAGCAGTAGATGATACAAATAGCGAAAAATTGAAAGTGGCTATGGAAGAAGAAATGGATTCCTTAGCCAAAAACAATACCTGGGATCTTGTAGAGCTTCCTGAAGGAAGCAGTGTTGTTGGATGCAAATGGGTCTTCAAGCTGAAAAGGAAAGTTGATGGAAGTATCGAAAGGTATAAGGCGAGACTGGTAGCAAAAGGGTATTCTCAGGTTGAAGATATAGACTTTCATGAGATTTTTTCTCTAATTGTAAAACTTGTTTCTATTCGTACTGTGTTAGCACTAACTTCGTTGCTTAATCTTGAGTTAGAACAGTTAGATGTTAAACCAGCGTTTCTACATGGTGATTTGAACGAAGAGATATATATGGAACAACCAGAAGGTTTTGTACGAGGTCGCAGCAGAAGATTAGTTTGCAAGCTCAGGAAATCATTGTATGGTTTGAGACAATCTCCCAGACAATGGTACAAGAAGTTTGATTCCTTCATGGTGAGCCAGAACTTTGTAAGACGTGAGTATGATCATTGTGTATACTTCAAAAGTTTCAATGGCATATTCATTATCTTAGCTTTGTATGTTGACGATATGCTTATTGCAAGCAAAAGCATGGAAGAGATCAATAGGTTAAAAGCTCAACTCTCTAGGACGTTTGATATGAAGGATCTTAGAGCAGCAAAACATATCTTGGGCATGGAGATACATAGAGACAGAAAAATGGTAAGCTTTCGTTATCACAGCAGAAGTATGTGGAGAAGGTACTTGAAAAGTTCTCTATGAACAATGTGAAACCTGTTAATATTCCACTAGCTTCCCATTTTAAGCTTTCTTCGGTTTTAAGTCATAGAGATGATGAAGAAAAGCAGTATATGTCTCATGTACCATATGCAAATGCGGTAGGCAACTTAATGTATGCGATGGTATCTACAAGACCTGACATTTCACATGCAGTTGGAGTTGTCAGTAGGTTCATGGCAAATCCAGGTAAAGAACATTGGCAAGCAGTGAAATGGGTGCTTCGATATGTAAGAGGCATAAGTGACCGTTGCATTGTCTTTAATGGTAGTGAAGGATCAGTCTGTGGATATGTAGATGCTGACTATGTAGGTGATTTGGACAAAAGAAGATCTACTACAGGTTATGTCTTTACTCTTGTAGGTGGAGCGATTAGTTGGATGTCAAAGCTTCAAGAAACAGTTGCGTTGTCCACTACTGAAGCTGAATATATAGTTTCCTCAGATGCCAGTAAAGAAGCAATCTGGTTAAAGGGTCTGCTAGATGAAATTGGAAGAAAGCAGGAGAAAGTGGATGTACTTTGTGACAGTCAAAGTGCTATTCACTTGGCTACAAATCTTGCCTATCACAGTAGAACCAAGCACATTGATGTAAGGTATCATTTTCTGAGACATGTGATCGATGGCGGAAAAGTAGCTCTTAAAAAGGTCCATACACGAGAGAATTGTGTAGACATATTCACAAAGCCAGTAACAGTAGAGAAGCTGCAATGGTGTTTATCGTCTCTTGGCTTGCAGAAAAGATGATGAATGGGCATGGGCAAGAGATTAGGAAATTGTTGTCAAGGTGGAGTTTGTTAGTATTGTCAACAAATTAGTTATGTTTTTTATGTAAATTGTAATTAGGTGGTTGCATACCGAATAGTCGGTTATGTAACGATAGGCATGATATAAAACTAATGTACTACACATGAAATAAAAACACAGCGGAGAATCATAATTGAATCATCCATTCAGTTCAAATTCAGTTTCATATCTTGGCTAGGGTTCTGGGTTCTTGTTTCTTTCATTGTTTTATCTGTCTTTCTCTACACAACAAAACTCTTTTAGCCACGCACTGAGAACATTCCACTCCTGGTGATATGGCATATCTTGAATCAAATAGGTCAGGCCTTGTGACTCCATGCTTTACTCACTCTTGAAGGAGGTTGTAATTTCTAACAACATAATTTCTACCATCACAATTTCAAAAGAACCTAGTGAAACGAAGTCAATAGGAAAATTCAAAATATACACTTGCTACACATTGCATGTAATTCAAGCAATGCTCTCCATCTTTAAACAATGCTCCAACATCTCTTCCACGTACTCCATGATTAAACAAATATTTTGAGTGTTGGGTCTCCATTCACTGTAAATTCACCAAAGCGCTGTTGCAATTTTCCTACAGCCCTCCAACCACATCTATTGAGTACATACAATGCGCAATACAATATAGGTTGTGAATCTTTTGGAAACACAGTGTAAGACTCTCATAACAACAACCAATAGCTCCAACAATGAACAAATGAATACAAGCATTCTCCGTATTGAAATGATGAGATACCAATGATGAGTTATGAAAAAAAACAAAAAAATGTTTCTTTTTCAATGACTGCGCCTCCATGACAACTGCGGATCGAACGACCCAGGCTCCCACTTTTGGCTATGAACCAAACCGATGCTTGTTGTCGAACCATGCTAGACCACTCCAGGCACAAATCGTCTCACCAATTAGTAGCCACACCAATCACTTATCAGTTGGCTCTTCCACGTTATTAAATAATACTTTAGTTGGTTAGATCTTTAGGCTACAATTGTTGATCATTTTAGGGCTAAGAAAATCCAACTTATCATTATTTGCATTATCCTCGAGCATTGCAGGGATCTTTGATACATTAGTCGTCGAATCTGATGAATTCTGTAGCCTTTCATTATTGGGAGGGAAGTAATTCACCTCAAGCATCTAGACGCTAGTTACATTTTTTGATGCAATTTCTCCCGAGCTAGACTGCGATGACAAGGCATGAAAGAATATATGTGTAATCATTGAGGATGAAGTCTCACACACCCTCACATAGGCGATGCATGGATGAAGTCTCACCTCTCCGGGCTACCAATCCTCCCAAATTCATGTTCGGTCCACAGCGCTACATAGATCGACTCTCCTACCATTGACTTTCACCAAGAAACTAAATAATAAATATGTCCCCAACCCTCAAACTATACAGTGAATACAAGCTCCTCTCAATGGTGATCAAATACACAATAGGCTCAATCACAACACAAAATCAACCCTAACCTTGAACTCCAACCTGGGCTCTTATACCAACTCAATTTAGGAGAGAGAGAATATGGAGGAAATGAGCAATTCTTAGGTGAGCCTACCTCAACCTGAGGAGTGACTACGAAACACACTACTATGAAAAAAATCATAATGTTTTGTATATATATAAGATTACAGATCTGTTGAGGAGTTAGAACAACTTCCTCATAAATATGATCCAAAAACTAAATAAAACCCATAATCTCAACCAACATCTAATTTAGAACACAATGTATATCTAGAACAACTTCCTCATAAATATGATCCAAAAACTAAATAAAACCCATAATCTCAACCAACATCTAATTTAGAACACAATGTATATCTCCATTATTCCCAGTATGATCCTAATCTCACATGCCCTTTAACTAATTTACAAGTGTATTAAAAGAATTTAGTGTAGTAAAAGATTTTAGGTGATAGACACCTTATCATCATCGAGGGAATATAACTTGAATCTAAAAAATATTAAATTTATTGGAGATTTGTATTTGTATATTTTTAACAATTATTTTATATTTTAATTATTTTCGTGATAAGCATATTGTATTTAAATTCATATTAATAGATATTAAATTTATGGGATATTCTATTTTGGTTGGCTTGGCCAAGGATCATTTGAAATATAAATCACATGGTTTATATGAAACTTCATAACATGGAGGTTGCCAATTAAGTTGCCCAAATAAACTAATTTATAAGAGATTTTGAATTTATATAGTTTTAAAATTATTTTTCAATTTTTATGTATCATTTTCTAATACTATCATCATTATCAAATTAAATAAAGTAAAATTAATGATATCTATATATATATATATATATATATATATATATATATAGATATAGACCACTAAATTTCATGATCAATACTAATTTAATAAAATACATTTTCTATTACAAAAATCATCATAACTTTCCATTGATGTTGAACTAATTAAAACATACAAAATTATAGATTTTTTTTTTTACTTTAATGAGTACATTCCACTAGGCATAATCACTATTCCACTTGGTAGAACCAATATTTCACAAATTCCACAACGACCAACATGTCTTTCAAGACTTGAACCCATGCAACTTGGGAAACAAATAGTGAGCCATTCCACTTGAACTAAGTTCCTTTGACATAGAACTTTGATCATGGATGGTATGACGCATTTAATCCCAAAAGCGCAAAAGGTTAGAAATATATATATAATGAAACACAACATCTTCAAAGCCCATCTCTAATTTAACATAGAAATATTAGATTTTTATTTTTTATAATCTATTGTTGAATAATATGAAGAAATCAACAAAGTGCAAAATATTTCTTAAAAAAAACCATTAACAAACAAAATATGTTAATAATAATAAAGTATCAAGGATTATGAAAGTTTACTTAAATTAGTTTAGTTGATATTAAATGTGTGAAAACAAAGTAAAGAAATGAAAACTAAATGTATTTCATTAAAATTACTTTTAAATCATTCATAATTTTTTTTAAGGATTGATGCAATATGTCAGTATGACCATGTAATGAGTTCTCAAAGATTAAGAAATTACGTAATAATATGAAATGTAAAATGGTACCACTCAATCACCTCCCAAATATTAACACATTTTATAATATATGAAATGCCAAAGAGCATACACAGGGGTAAAATACCATGGAAAAATTCTCATTCTCCAAGCCAATGGTTAATTGATTCCATTTTTATAATAATATAAGAAATTATCCAATAGAGAGTAATGACTATCGTTTCTTATATTTATTTAAAATGATTTTGTATTATGATAATTTAGAAAGAAAACAGAAATTTCATATCACACAAAAATCATTTTTTCGATTACATTTTAATCACACAATTACATTAAGCATATAGTTCTTATCAAATATAAAAAAATTTAAACTGAGATATTGATTGTTGAGAAAATATCTCAACCAACCAACTGCTCAACAAACTGATTTTACCTATTTGCTTAAGTATACATTATTTCCAAGTTCACCCCTTAATGCTTACATTATTACATAAAAACAAATTACATATAAATCATATCAATCTAATATGGTCTTCATCAACAATTATGTTCACTCTGGGATCTTGCAGACACTGCGCTTTTTTCCACCACCATACAAGCTACCACTTGATCTCCATTTGAAACATACCTACCTCTGACCATCATTGATGAACTTCCTAAAATTGACATTCCTTGTCTACCCTGAAGAATTGCCAAGATATTGAATGTCTCTATGGACAAGTTTACATCATAGTAGTATGCACCGAAATACACACTTCCAATTATATAGATAATCTATCTAATTACAAATCTTATCCAACAGTCAATTATGCAACTAACCTTTCTTCACACACACATACACACATTGACAACATCTAACTAATACTATAATCGATAGTTCTTCTAGAAAAGCATGAGAGACTCTGTATTAAATTCATTATCACTGTCACAATTTGAGAAGTCCTCAAGGTTGGCCTTTGGAAAGTCTTCAACGGTAGTTATGTTGCCAAATTCCATTAATTTTCTATTTAAGAGATCTCTAGCACGAGCTTTACAATTGAAAGTTGTGTATCCATTCCAATATTAAAAACATTCAATTGAGTTCCTATTTTTATTGACACTACCGTTTTAGAATAGCGTCATCTCATCATGTCAGTTCTCCTTTGTGTTACGTGATTTTATCCTCTTCTCTTCTACTAAGAGTGTTTTAATCATTTCATCTAATGATCAAGAGGAAAATTGACTTAAGGTGAAAATATCATTATCATAATTTGAAGATAACTATTTAGAAAACTAGCCTTAGCATCTTCTTCTTCTATTTTTACCTCAATTTCTTCTAGTTTCCTTATGAGTGATTTTAGATCATTTATGTGTGTAAACAATGATACCCCATTATGCATTTTGAGTTTCAATAACTATAATTTCAAGGAAATTTTTGCATTTGCGACCTTTTCCCCAAATATCTTGCTTAAGTGTTCCCATATTTGTGAAGAGGATTTTCCTAAGTCTATAAGGTGAAGTTGTGAATTTAACAAAGATAGTCCTATAATAGACTTAGCTCTTTCTTCCATTTTCTTCCATTCTACTAATTGTTTTGGATCTTGGGGTGTTGGTTCTAATTCGATTTCTAGGCTTCATAATTTTTTATGCATCAAATTCATTTGGACTTTCACCTTCCAAGTATATAAGTTTGACCCATTGAGTTTTTCAACTACTGTTTACTCCATAAAATAAATAGCTACTTTTAAATTATTACCCCTACACTAGCTCTACTGTTTATGACTCTTATGCCAGATCTCATTCACTAGCTCTACTTCTCAACAATAGTAATCCGTAGGGCCTGACTCTTATGATAGATATGGAAGTTGGCTCTATCTCTCGGCGAAAATAATTTGTGGGCACTATCTCCTAGAAGAGATCCAACTATTAGCTCTATTTTTTTGGATTTCAGATGATAGCAATGAATCAGTGAGGCTGCGATGCATAAAATTGTGAAGACTTCCTTTTAACCATCTATGTAAAAATGTTTATAGCATTGAATTATAATGGTGTTTCAAAGTAAATAATCATGTTGTTTATTTTATAAGGGTTATAGAACCCATATTTTAATACAAATCCGCCTCGACAAATGGATCACCAACAAAAATACCATCACAACTAAAATTTATATTCAAATTTAAATCATCTGTAAATCTATTGGTTATGGAGTTGAATCCAACCCTAGCTACTCGATCGTTTTGCTAGCGATGCAGACTTTAAAATGGAAGCCTGGTATTATAAAGTTCAATATCTTATAATTTAAGATATTTCATGCCAATGTATTTATTGATGGGCATAGGAAATAAACCTTGAGCTAGCATCAATCATCCATCAATTGAATAAATCACTAGGGGAACTTTGAATGTGGCGGAAAGAGTCAGTAGTAATACCCTCCCTCTTAACATTTGTGGTGAATGAACTCAATGCTCTTTTACATGCAAACAAACTACTCCAACACTAGCTTACCACCGATCACCTTGATCTTCGAATAATTTAATTACTCCTCTCACATTTTCCTAGGCTCTCCCATGAGGACTTAACCTAGAGCTACCAACTATGATACCAAGAAAGAAAACAAAAATTGTACACCATACAAAAATTATTTTGTCTATTACATCTTGATCACATAATTACATTAAGCATATACAGTGCTTATCAGATCTAACAATTTCTAAACTGGAAGATTTGTTGTTAAGAAAATATCTCAACAACCCAACTGCTCAACAAGCCAATTCTACCTATTTTCTAAAGTGAGTGTTATTTCCAAGTAATTATAATGTAGTTTAGTAGGATATTGAACATTTCAATATACCTTTTTTTTGTAATTAACATAATCTCAAATGTTTACAGTTTTGGTTCCAATCATTTCTTCAACATTTCAAACAATGTCATATATTTGATTGAAATGTTTCATAGAGAGAATGGAATAGGCATTTTAGAAGTCCAAGAAACACCCCAAATAAATTTTTTATGTGAATATTGTTACCCTTCTTGAAGATCAACACTCTTTTTACAACATCACTTCCTAGGGTGGAAGCTTTGAATCTTTATATATATATATATATGTGTGTGTGTGTGTGTATTAGTTAACAGCTATATAAAAATATTTTATTTAAGACCCACATTGGTTTTCTTTTGATAGGTAAGAGAATTACCCATCTTTCTCATTTCAAAAGTGAAAATATAAGATACTTTTAATCTTTTAATTACATTGTCTTTTTATAAAAGGTTGATATAAAATTATCTTTTGTAATATGAATATTATCTTTTTAAATATGAATATCAAAATATTGTATTTATAGGGGAAATGTGCTTACTCAACTCTTGGCATACAATCCAGTTTTAAAAAAATCTTAGTAACAAACAAAATTCCCCTATAAAGACACTATTTTGGTATTCATATTTAAAAAGATAATATTCATATTACAAAAGATAATTTTATATCAACTTTTTATAAAAAGACAATGTAATTAAAAGATTAAAAGTATCTTATAATTTCACTTTTGAAATGAGAAAGATAGGTAATTCTCTTACCTATCAAAAGAAAACCAATGTGGATCTTAAATAAAATATTTTTATATAGCTGTTAACTAATACACACACATATATATATAGATCACACACACAGATATATATATATATTGAAGGCTTCAAGAGTTGAGTAAGCACAACAACCCTGAATTTATTGATATTTACAAGGCTTTTAAGAAAATTGATGAAATATGTCTATTTATTTTTGTTCTTAATATAACATACAATATTTTAATAAATATTTTTATTTTATTTTAAAATTGACATGTGTGAATTTCCTATTCATCAGGAAATTACACATCTTCGCCATACTAAACTTAGAGTGTCTAGTAATGCAAAAATTTCAACTAACATAACATGTTTATAAAAAATAATATCCATATTTTTGTAAAGTTTTATAAAAAAAATTACATATAAAACTAAACACATTATTTATAATAATAATATAATTATTTAAAAAAATAATTTATAAATCCACTAACAATCCACCATAATTTTTATCTTCTTTAAATCCCCTATAATTCTTATCAACCTACCTTAAATAAATAATTGTACTTCCATTCTACTAGACTCAGGAATATCTCATCATACAAAAATATTAAACTTACAAACCTATAAATTTCTCATGATACAAACATACTAAACTTATGAATATCTCCTGATGCAAATATTTCAACTAACATAACACGTTTATGAAAGTTAACATTTATATTCTTATAATTTTTTGTTAAAAAATAGCTAATCTAGAAACTAAACACACTTTTTATAATAAAAATATAATCATTTTAGAAAATTAATTTATTAACAGAGTAACAATCCACCATAATTATTATCCTTCCTAATTCAACAACTTTACTCACTCAATTCGTTGCTCTTCAATATTCTACATTTTATTTCAATATTTTACATTTTATAAGATTGCTTCAGAATTAGAAAATTTCATGCTGTTTTTCTTTTCTTTTTTCCCTCGTGATAGTTATCATGTCAAAAAAAATCAATCATTTCCTGTCTGATTGTAAGTGGTTACTTTTCAGTGATATTTTTATTTTATTTATTTATTTATTTCTTTTTTTCTTTTCCATCACTTTGGTCTGGTTAGAAATTTTAATATTTTTTTAAGGCGATTCCTATTTCCACCTTTATAATATGTGACATGTGAGGGGAATAGTCATCGCTCTCTGAGTGCCTCTAAATGACAGCACGTGGAAAAAAAAAGACAAACATGAAGCACTTCATGACTATTCCCCTCACATATCAAATAACATTTATAATTCTATAGAGATAAAAATAAAAACTGCCATTTTTTAATTACCCTTGTTACGGACCCCAATTCAGTTGTCTACATAGGTTAACCAATTTCTTCACATAATCATCACTATTATGACGAAAACAATTGCTTCATCTAATCATCACCGTCCTCAGAAGTTCTTTCACTTTATACTCAACTTCGTCCGTCCTCATCATTCTGCCTTTAGACTTCCACGTAGAAATTCAAATTTGTATGCTTCATACATGTAGGTTAATCACAACGTTGTTTATAATACCTCTTATAAATTTTGTCGAGTAAAAGGTACAAAATTTACGCCCATAGTTTTGTCACGTAGCCATGTTGTAACCAGAGTTCAAAATTTATCCGTGAAATTTGTAGCCAGCACAACTAAAGAAGGCTTCACAGGTGACACTTGTAGCCAGTACCACATAGGCTTTGACTACGTTTTCCGGGTCCATTAATTGAAAAAGGGAACGTAGGGAAACAAACAGGGAAATCGCGTGTGATATCTGTTGCTAATTTTAATCCGTTAGAAATGTGAATGAAATATGAGCAATCTCTTGAACAATATGATAAGCCCATACTTTTCTTGGAATTCTTCCGAAGTTCTCTATTTCGCCGGATTCAACACGTCTATCCATGTCACGTGGCCCACGTTCTTCTCCGACAGCTTTGGCGCACATCATTCAGTGTTGACGACCGGTGATATAGTTGGCATCCATGTTATTCATCTTAAAATTCTTGCTTCGCTGCCCACTTCATTTATTAAATAACGAATCTATTTATGTACAATATAGACATGAAAAATAATAAACATTTCTCCCACCGTCAAAAATAAACATATTCTTTTCCATTTAAAATTATATATATAATTTATAAAAATAATTCCTAAATTCCACGGACGACACGAATAAGCATATAGCTTTCACTATCAATGTACTTCATGTATAAGTAGAAAAAGGATAATCTTAATCGTGGCCCTCCGAAGTGATCATATTTGAAAGGCAGGTTTTAATTTCATTTAGAAGTCAGTGTATTTAGGTTGCACTTCTATAATGAAAAGCATAAAAAAAAAAAAAAACAATTGACAATAGTAAATTATTTTCAATTTTTTTTACAAACAGAAAGATACTACTACATCAAAGGCTGCATTAGTAGATGTATTAATCTTACACATGTGTGATTGAGAAATGCAACCACATAAGATCATATTGCACAGGCCTTGAACTCATCAACAATTGAACCAATTAAGGGACAAAATCATAGTTGGGAAACTGAGTATGAGTCTAAACTAAGAACAAAAAATAAACATATAGAAATAATTGCATCTTAATGAAATTGAAATAATAATGAGCATGGGGCTTTGGATTGATGGTGAATGGGTGCACTATTAAGGCACTCGTTGCCATAGGTCACTAGTGCAAATCCCCAATGGGTGCTTACCTACCAAAAAAAAGAAATTGAAATAATAATAAAAATATGAAGAAACAAAAATACTTATATTAATAGTATATGGAAGGTCTCATTTATAAAATTAAAAATAAATTCTAGCTTATATAGGAGGTATCATTGTAATTCTAACTTATAAACTTCAGATTTGACCAAATCACTATTATACTTTCTATTAAAACTTTTTTGGAACGTTGAGGCTTCCAATATTTTTACATCTCAAATGATTGGAACTACAATCATTAGACTTGGCCACAAAATTGATATAAGATAGCTTATTCTTTCAGTTATAAAACTTTGACAGTTGTGGTCCTCCGGCTTAACATATCTCGTGCAATATCCTGCAATGATTACATTCAATATGTTTCAAAAAAACTTTATACAAACTTAAAAAATATGGTTATGCTTTTATTTACAAAAGTCAAATGATATAAAACAAAAAAAAATCACTGATCAAAATGGTTCGTTCAAGTGCTCGATCGAGTAAAACAATGATGGTAATAAACACTAAAACTTACTAGTTCTTTCAATTTATTTTCATAATAGAAGAGGTTTTCAAGTCTTCATCTCTTTCCATTCATCATAAATAGCATTATAATCTAATTCATTTAGTGCATGAGGTGCACTGAGAGAGATAAACATTAACATATCCAATGTTTTTAAATAAAGTATTGACATATCCTCCTTTTTTAGCCAATTTAATTTTGAAAAACCTCTTTCACAAACTATTGTACTAGCCGGAATAATAAGAATTTTTTGCCATAGTTGCGTTAAGCATGAAAATCCTTCAAATCATTCAATTTCACCTCCACATAGATCTCATGCTCCAAACATATGCCTTTTTGTGTAAGATTTATATATAGCACATATAAATCATCCATTTCACCCATACATTTAATGTTGTCCACAACAAGCAAGCCAGCAACACTAATTTTTTCACATAAACATGTCAACCATATTCTTGTTTGAGAGTCTCTATCATCCATATCCTCATAATAATTATGAGGACTAAAAAACTTAGCTGCATTAAAAAGAGGTAATCTGTGAACCTTACATTTAGAGAGTCAATCACCTTCATTACAAAACCCTTTCTCAGCATAATGCAGTCATCTAGTGTCTCTGATCTTTGTGACTTTGGAAAACTCTCAAACCTCAATTCATGTACATGTACTTTGCCTATGTAATATGCAAACTCAAGAGTTCATTGTTATGTTTTACTTAAAAATGATGATGTGTGAATTGCACCTGCCCCAAATATGCCTCTTAGAAATCGCTTATGAAGCAAGCTAATAGTGATATCCAAAGTTGTTCCAATAGATGTAATGTCAACATGCTCTTCTTGAAAATTTTGATTCATGACCTACCACCAAAAGGATAATCCTTATTTTTAGGAAAGGCTCCCCGCAAACGAGAATATATCTGTATGAATATCCTTGGACCTGTAAAGATCATATCATCAATCAAAAAATATCAAATGTGCCTCATTGCTTCTTGAAATTCTATGAGATCCTGCCCGACTGACAGTTTCATATCTTTCATAGGAATTTTCAAAGCAGAATGTATTATTTTTCCACATATGTTAAATCCAACTATACTAGTCGGAGCCAACAATAACAATGGACTTTTATCAGACCTCATGCTTCAACTTATGACTCCAAAAACCTTCTTAGAGCTTACATAGCTCTTTTTATACAATCCCATGGTCTGTGGACCATGGGTAGATCTTCATAGCTGACTTTACTTTACAAAAATAAGGGCGGAAAACCCTTTATGGCTCATGACACCTTCACGCTCCGCGGCCACAAAATGCGAAGACTATACAACTTTATTACAAAATTCGACCCAAAACATGGTGTTTTAGCCCCAAAATTGTCCTTGGGGGATCCCGTTCCCAACACGAGTTTACAAGCAAGCATGATATGATTGGAAATAAGGTTTAGGAGCTCCATCGTTGTATAGAATACAGTTCCATGGGCCCATAACCCACAGGATTCCAGAGGTGAGCGCTTAAGCTCACAAAATTCAAGAACCATCAAAGTTCGAAATACGCAGACCCAAAAATTGTTTTGTGTCACTTATAAAAGTAAGAGGATGTTGTTCAAGTGATGTGAGAGTGTGGGAAATCTCTTAGTGTGACTATTATCTCACCTATGAGCTACATCACCATTTCCATTTATTGCCTTTAATATTTTGTCTTGGTATTAGAGCGGGAGGTAAGAAAAAATTAGAGGTTTGATTGAGAGGTGTGTGGTGTGTATGTGAAATGGTCTTGTTGTTTTGTGAGGAAGTGGAGATGGAAGTTAGTGTGATTGCACATGGATCTATGCAAATTTATAATGAACCATGTTGAAATCGTTGTCTATTGTAGCCAATCTCAGTACAAACTTGTGTGAACATTAGGTCATGTTGTATCACTTCGAATTCGGGTTGGATTTTTGAACACTCAAGGTCTCCAAATCTACGATACCCTCTTAATTGACAGCGAGATCAAAAAATAAAGAGTCGTATATTATGTCAATTATTGTCTATTGAAAAATGTGTGGACTGTGGCATTGAAGTTGTTGTCAATACAAGAATATTGGAGATGTTGCAATGTGAACGAGCATCAGACTATTAATAATGCTACACTAAGAAATACTGTTGTGTGGGATTCTATGTAAGCTACATGCGTCTAAATTGAGTTAGCTAAGGATTGTTCAAGTCATGAAAGCTATGGGATTACTGCATGTGAGACTGTGTTGAGGTGTTGTAAGTTGCATGGATGAGAAAAGGATTCGATTGATATGTATCTTGAGTGAGTTACAAGAGAGTTATACTTAAAGATGATTTCTATCTTGATGATTCTATCCCATTCCAAATATTTAGATTTGGAAAATTATTTTCGTAATTGAAACTCATATATTTTGAAGTCGAATTTGGATATTGGGAAGAATATTATATGGTTAACTGGAATTGTGAATTATGTAGAAGGTATTATATCTTTCTTGTTGTCGATGTGATCGAAATAGACTAGATCAACTGTTTTTGGAATTGATGATGGGAAGTTATTCATCCACATATCTCTTATTGGTCTCATCAACAACAAAGGAGGTGGCAACATCCTAGGGCCTCGAGAAGGTAATTTTTTGGGGAATTATTTCTTATTAAAGGTGTGCTTAACGAATAACTCTTTGGAAAATCGTTATTTAACTGAACCAAACAAGTTAGACAAGTCCAATTATATGAATTGTAAGTTCAATATTCATACCTTGATGGAAGGAACAAATGTTTGGCCCATTGTATGTAGACGTGAATTCAAACTTGAAGTCCTCACAAAGGTTCATAATTGGGAGCCCCATGAGAGAAAAGAAAAGTTGATTCTAAAAATGTTCGTGAAGGACAATATTAATTTTCATATCGGAGATTACAAAAAATTCAGCGAGAGATAGAATA
Organism: Pinus taeda; assembly: GCA_000404065.3. NCBI lineage: Eukaryota > Viridiplantae > Streptophyta > Pinopsida > Pinales > Pinaceae > Pinus > Pinus taeda. Next base: position 35,530 of record APFE031167702.1, on the reverse strand, counting down.
CCCTTAAAGGTTTTTATAAAACAACCAATGAAAACTGATTTCAAATCTTAAAAAACCAATTTCTTTCAATTAAAATAGAGGAGAATGAGAATGTAATAGTTTTATTTCTAGAATTAGATATTTGAAAGAAAAAGTGGGTGATATTGGTGAAAAAATCTTAAGCAAACATATGGTAACTATAGCGTTGAACGATATTTTAGAATAATATTATATGTTTATTACATGTCGCTTTGTAACATGAGAAACATCACCTATATTTGATGACCTCACCGTATTCTTTGGGAAGAAAAAGAGCAACGAAGGAAAAATATTAATTGTAGGTCTCATTATTTAGGCTTTGCATTGATAGCAAAAGGAAAGCATCGTTCGGAAAGAAATCCATGGAAAGCAAATAAGGAGAAGGAAGTAAAAGATATGTAAATCCACCATGTTCAAAGCCACATCAAACTATGACACAATGAAATTTGGATGTTAATATTAAAAAGAATGATGCATGTTCTTATTGTCACAAGTTTCAATGTTATTCAAAATGAATTGATGCATGTTCTTATTGTCACAAGTTTCAATGTTATTCAAAATGAATTTACGTGACTCCAAACATAGAAATAAAGGGAATATTGGAAATTTTCTTGATAAAGGAGAAACAACTTATTATGAATTCAAGAATGTGGTAATATATATCTTGTGGATGATCACTCACATCAAATCAAAGGATGTGGTGTTGTAGATGTAACAATACAAAATGGTTGTGTTAAACAAATTTAAAATGTTTTGTATTAGCTATTTTAATCTCAATTTTTACCGTAATAAATTAAGATTTGAATGTATAATTTGTAAGAGAGAGAGTCATTAAGTATTGGTATCTACAACTATGACAACCCGATCAATTAAGTTGTTGGTATACGTTGATTAGCGTCTTTCTCCAATTTTCATATGCCATTAGATATCATTATAAGCATAAATTTAGGTAATTTGTATGATTTTTTTTGGCAATATAAGATGTATCTTTATTTACTATTCGTTTGACTTATAGAAATACGTTAAATCACATGTTAAGTGAAATTTTAATTTAAATTCAATTAATTTCAAAATAATATATTTATTAATTTAAAATAAAATTTTAAAATGTATTTATCAGTCATTTTGTAATGTAAATAATAAATTTTAAAATTCAATATGAATTGAATTGTAATTTCTAATTGTAGATTTACTGCTCCATTAATTTAGAGTAAGTAATTGCATGGTTTGAATGTAAATATTTTGACACATAGATTATAGAGGTAATGAAAAATGTAGATAAATTAAAAAGTTTAATGATTAAGAATTTTAAATGAAAAAAAATTAATTATAAAATGATAATTAATCTATAAACGCTACTATTAATTAATAAAAAATAAAAAATTTAATTATTTACAAAATAAAATAATATACCGAAGCATTCGATGTACAATATTCTAAAAATTTAAATTAATTTCTAGACTAATTAATATTCACTTTAATATAATGGCTACTTGATTATTGACCAGAGGAAAATCAAATATTGCTTCTGAACCTAACCGAAACAATGATAAAATTATATTCCGATGGCTGCTTGCTTATTAAGCACAGGAAATTTAATTATTGCAGCAGAGCATTGTACCCTCTGCTCAGCTGTTCAGAATAACAACCCGCAGTGGAGAAATTAATTTAATTGATTTCGTTAACAAAAAATTCCGTATCTTATCGAAATTAACGTATTAAATCAGCGAATTTCCGAACTTTTCTTTGCCAAGACGGCCGAACTTGGTAACCATGCTTCAAACCACAGAAACGTTTGAACAACGGCGAAGTCCCCAGTCAAACGCGTTTTCGCAATTTAGCGGGACGGCGAAGCAGGTATATGTGTTGCAATAAAATATTAGATAACATTCGCAATTTCGCAGCACCGGCCAGAAAAACAGGAATTGTAGGAGGGGAGTCCAGAAAAACAGGAATTGTAGGAGGGGAGTCTAGATGAAGGGAGAGGCTTTGAATGTGTGCAGCGCTTTCACTGACCTGTGAAATAAATTTGTCAAAGGTCCATCTAAAATTAAGAAAAAAGCTCGCCGACCAAGGTAACAATGATCGTGATAGTTATCACGTAAAACACTTTGCTTCCACTAATTAGTCCGAAAGGTGTATCGTTCCCAATATATATGACTACGTAAAACACTTCGCTTCAACTAATTAGTGGAGCCGAAGGCTACCAAAATCAATTAACTCAATCACTACAATGCGCGAGTAGAGGTCATCAAAATCTCCAATAATTGCCATCAGGTATAACAATTAAAACATAAAGCTCCAATTTACGGAATCTAGGAGAAACATGTCACTGATACAATATATCACCGTCCCCAGTGAGCGCAGCAATATACAGGACGTGTATATCAATTCTATATAGCGGAAACAATTAGAAGTGGGCAGCAATCCTCGTACCCTTGGTTAGTGTGGAATACTGGCTATTGTACTATCGGAGTAATAACCACTTTAAAAGCGTGACATTCTATCATCGCGTCAGCTTCGTTGCTTCTGCGTTACTCTTCGACGGGTTAGTTTTGAAGCAGGTGACAATGGGCTAAAATTGTTGTCCTTCAAATGTCTGGCCGAATTGCCAATTTGCGGGAGCGACGTTATAGGATGTGATGGTTCTCCCATCGCTAACAGTGACCTGGAAGGAGAGAGTCTGCCCATTCAAATATGAGTTGCTCTGCCAATTCTGTCCCCAGTTGCGGGACATTGCTTGCCAGCCAGTGTTGGAACCTTTGATGGAAACCGCCTCCACATCGCCTGCACCTCCTACGTTGGTAATGAGTACCAAATTGAAATAGGAGTGGCCATTGATGGTGAATCGAACTCCACCTTTCCTCACGCATGGTACTCTGCATACATAAATATTGACCTTGCCGTTTATGATTTCATCCCAATTAAAGTCAAGTTGGGAATAAATTCTAGGGATTGAAGAATAGGAATATAGTGTTGACAGACTAATTAGGGTAACAATTAATTAATTACCTTCTGAAGATGATTGGAACAATGCCACTTCTGTATATGGCGATCTGTTGAAACGCAGGCTGAGCCATGTCGAAGTGTTGGAGAGGTGGATTGCACCATCCTCCATTGTCGTTGGGAAGAGCAGAGTTAGGGGGGCAGAGGTTAGTAGCAGTAATTGTCACAGTGCCCGGTAGACACCACTGAGGGTCGGAGTGGTGGTCGCATTTCATTTCGTAACAGGCTCCGCAAGTAGCGCCATTGTTGAAAAGCGCCGTGCTCAGAGCAGCAGTGTTCGTTCCATAGCCTTGGCTATATAGGTTACCGTATCCGCACGCACCGCCTGTCAAATTAATTTCGCCATCTATTTGCTTTAGCTAACATATGGTATTAAATTATTAATCTAAAGCTGAAACTGCAAAGTGAATAGTGTCTGCGCCCTCCCAAACGTCCACAGGGCTGGAGTTTTGTGGAGGTATGAACTTACCCATTGTGCCCGACGCATTGCTGCCACGGTAAAACGTAGCATGTGCAGATTGCCAGCCACTATCTAGTGCGAAAGCCGCACCAGCTATCCACAAAAAACTGAACATCGTGGCCAGTGCTACAGGCGCCATTTTACGGTCGATTAATATAAATAGACTTCAACTGAACTGATATACTGATATCTGGGGTGAGAAGTGATGCCTCAATCCACAACTGAGTCTTGGACTCTGAGGTTTCCCAATAAATAGAATTAGAATTGGGAGGTGGACAGAGGATCAAATTTTCTTCCGCGGATGGCGGTACCCATCGCAGCGTGCGGAGATATGATTTGCTGTTAAGTTATTTGGTGGACGTACGCGACACCTTCAAACAAACTGTCACGCCCCCGCTACTTTTTTTTCGTTCGCAGGGGGTGCGGCACCACCTTTGCTGGGTTTCGGGCAAAGTGGACTACGCCTTCACCAAGACTTCCAACACCAATTTAATCTTTAAACCGTGTTATGTATATAATTTCTTCGTCGTTAGTTCTTGACTTATAACCGATATGCAGATGTACAATTAACAGCAATTATAACTTCGTTATCAATTGTTAACTTATACCATCGTTCAGCAATAAACCATAAACAGCGACCATAAACGATACACTTAACACAATGATGAACGGGTGGGCGCCAACTCCAACCGAGTTGCCCCAAAAACTGTTTAAACAATTAACAATGTCAATTTACAGTTTACAACATGTGTGCCTCGTCGGGCATCACAACCGACACACAAACTATATCGGCCTGCACGACCCTTCGGTCGTTTACCTCTGCCCAAGTTCGGGCGTTCGTTCGGCCCAACCGACTGTTCAGACCCTCGGCCTGTTCCAACTACCGCAGGAAACTTCGATGTTTCATCGACCCTTCGTGCGCGCTGTGGCGCCTTCGTTCGACCTGCAAACTGCCCTGCTTCGTCCCGAACTTCCGTCGCTGTCCGTGTCTATTCGCTCAACCTGTTCGTTCAACCATGTTGTCAACCGAACTGCCTTTGACCGATCTCGAAGTCTGTCTTTCACCTCGTCGCACTGTGCTGTTGGGTGTAGAGTGGTTCGCTGATTGATCAAGACCGAATGGTTAACTCCAACGATCAACCGAAACTTAGATGATTGCTTGATCGACTTGATGCCTCTCCACTTGCGATGCACCTCCTATTTATATGAACCCACCGCCAAGTTGGAAGGGGCGTCGGCCTCGAAACCGACCCCCAAATATCATTTGTTTAATTCGTTCAGCGCCCCCGGCCGACTCAACCAAAACCGAACCGTCGTGTGTGTCGTTTCTTGCGGGTCGGCCTTTGTGCACAAGGCCGCCCACGCAAGGAAACGTATAAGCCATCGCCCAACACTTCGCCTACTCAACCGTATGTGTCCTCGTTCGTCCGCTATTACTGTCGTCCGATTAGCCGAGTCCCCCATCGTGTCTTTCTGTTCACTGTTGCGCGCGCCCACATTCCGGTTTATTCCCCGTCGTGTCTGCCACCCGTTCGTTCACCCACTCGTTCGGACTGTCGAACGACCCGGGCATGTGCGCCCATGCTTCGTTCGGGCGTTCGTGCCACTTTTGTCGCATCAATCATGCCCAATTTCGTGTCAAGCCTCCAAACGGATGTCGGTCGGGTAGTCATTTCCACCATCGTTCGGGCCGCCCGTCATCGTGCGGAGCGCCCGGTCCTCCGATCGTTACATCCTCCCCCACCTTATTCCGTTGTCGTCCCGACAACCTCCACACCATCGTGCCCTCTTCGGCCTTCCATATCAAGTCGCCCTCCCATTTTGTGATCCTGTGCACTTCACGGGAGTATGTATCCCATACTACATCAAGTCGGATATTAGACATCGACCAGGCTCCTCAATGCTTCGGACCTCCAAGTCACCATGTGTGGACCTTGGTGTAAGTGTTAAGTGAACACTCATCATTTCGGTCCCCGGCTCAGGCTTGTGGGAACCCCACTTTTCTGCTGCCTATAGGACCAACCTGCCCAATCACTCTACGGGCTCACTGCCTTGAGCAGTCAACGGTGAGCCTGGGCCCCTGTTTCATCTAGGCGAGCCCGGAAGGAGGTGAGTCTGGTGGCTCACCCTCGTTCACCAATTATGTTCCTCCGCTCGGACCTTCGTCCATCTCCAACTGCCGGGAGCACTTCCTCCGAGTCTCCCTCCATGTTCTCACTCTTTCCTGTATGTCGGGTCGATGTCGCATTGCCAAATCCGTGCGACCTGCCCTCATCTCTCTATTCTGCCTTTTAACTTCCACTTGTTCCTGGTGTGGCTCCCAATCTCCAACTCGGGCCTTCGGTCTCACCCACACTCCATTCTGTCCATTTCCTCTTTCTACCAACTCTAGTCGCTTTGACAAACTCTTAATTCTGTTTGAAAGGGACCGAGTTGTCTGTTCTGTGGTTAGTCCTTTCCCTCTGGAAGGACAATTTTTCTTCATGTGAGGTCCTCCGCAATGCCAGCATTTTATGAGCCTCCCCGTTACGACCTCTTCTCGTTTATCTGACGAACCCGGCCCTGGCTCGGCTTGTTTTGTTTCAACCTCCTCCATTGTCGTGTTCTGACCATCCTCATGAGGTGTTTCACCAACCAAGTTGTTGGAGTCCTCGGCCTGCCTGTTTTCACTGTCCCGAGCTCCCATCTTGTTGGCATTTACGAACTCCTCCCGTTCGATTATCCTCTTCTTTTCAACGAGCCTCCTCGTTATCTCTTCATCGATTCGTTCGATTTCGATCTCCACCCTGGATTTTGCCTCTCGCAGTCGAGTTCTTTCAACAAAAATCCCATGAAGGTCCGACTTCATTAAGTCCTCATCGCTGAGCTTGAGTGCCTTTTCGCATCGTCTCCCAAGTTCGGCCAACTCTTCTTTTAGTCTAGCGCAGTTTCCCCGAACCTGCACGACTTCGACCTGCAACTCAGCCCACTTCGTTTCCCATTCGTTCCAACGTGCTTGCGTTTCGGTTGCTTCCTCGTCGTCATCGACTTCGCTGCCAACCTGTCTTGTCATTACCCGACGATCCATTCTCGGTCATGTGGATCCGTCTTCATCTCTTTTCACTTGGTCGCCCAAGTCCGCACGTACTACCGGTCCCTTCTGAACCATGGCCATAACTGCCATTTCTCGTACTTGTCTACCCGAACAATTTAATCAACCTGAACTGTGTATCGCTCGTTCGGTCCCTCGTTCAACTGTCTTCCCGAACGTTCGGTCTACCCGACCCGTTCAGCTCTTCGTTCGTTTGCTCGCCCGGACTACTGACCCAAACCGCGCCCTGTCGTTCGGTCTCCGATCAACTGTCTACCCGACCCGACTTTCGCCCGTTCGTTCAGCCTTTCCGTTTATCTTTCTCGACCGGTTTACTGACCCGATCCTGCGTTCTGTCGTCCGCCTTCGTTCGACTCGACTCACGCTCTGCTCGTTCAGCCACCCGTGTACTTGTGTGCACCTGTCACCTGTCCGTTCAGTTCTGTTCACGTTCGCCCGGATGTGACACACCTGCAGCTTCCACTGATTCTTTGTTTCGCCTTCAAGCTTCCGCCGGCCAAACCGGCTCCGATACCATCTGTCACGCCCCCGCTACTTTTTTTTCGTTCGCAGGGGGTGCGGCACCACCTTTGCCGGGTTTCGGGCAAAGTGGACTACGCCTTCACCAAGACTTCCAACACCAATTTAATCTTTAAACCGTGTTATGTATATAATTTCTGCGTCGTTAGTTCTTGACTTATAACCGATATGCAGATGTACAATTAACAGCAATTATAACTTCGTTATCAATTGTTAACTTATACCATCGTTCAGCAATAAACCATAAACAGCAACCATAAACGATACACTTAACACAATGATGAACGGGTGGGCGCCAACTCCAACCGAGTTGCCCCAAAAACTGTTTAAACAATTAACAATGTCAATTTACAGTTTACAACATGTGTGCCTCATCGGGCATCACAACCGACACACAAACTATATCGGCCTGCACGACCCTTCGGTCGTTTACCTCTGCCCAAGTTCGGGCGTTCGTTCGGCCCAACCGACTGTTCAGACCCTCGGCCTATTCCAACTACCGCAGGAAACTTTGCTGTTTCGTCGACCCTTCGTGCACGCTGTGGCGCCTTCGTTCGACCTGCAAACTACCCTGCTTCGTCCCGAACTTCCGTCGCTGTCCGTGTCTATTCGCTCAACCTGTTCGTTCAACCATGTTGTCAACCGAACTGCCTTTGACCGATCTCGAAGTCTGTCTTTCACCTCGTCGCACTGTGCTGTTGGGTGTAGAGCGGTTCGCTGATTGATCAAGACCGAATGGTTAACTCCAATGATCAACCGAAACTTAGATGATTGCTTGATCGACTTGATGCCTCTCCACTTTCGATGCACCTCCTAGTTATATGAACCCACCGCCAAGTTGGAAGGGGCGTCGGCCTCCAAACCGACCCCCAAATATCATTTGTTTAATTCGTTCAGCACCCCCAGCCGACTCAACCAAAACAGAAACGTCGTGTGTGTCGTTTCTTGCGGGTCGGCCTTTGTGCACAAGGCCGCCCACGCAAGGAAACGTATAAGCCATCGCCCAACACTTCGCCTACTCAACCGTATGTGTCCTCGTTCGTCCGCTATTACTGTCGTCCGATTAGCCGAGTCCCCCATCATGTCTTTCTGTTCACTGTTGCGCGCGCCCACATTCCGGTTTATTCCCCGTCGTGTCTGCCACCCGTTCGTTCGCCCATTCGTTCGGACTGTCGAACGACCCGGGCATGTGCGCCCATGCTTCGTTCGGGGGTTCGTGCCACTTTTGTCGCATCGGTCATGCCCAATTTCGTGTCAAGCCTCCAAACGAATGTCGGTCGGGTAGTCGTTTCCACCATCGTTCGGGCCGCCCGTCATCGTGCGGAGCGCCCGGTCCTCCGGTCGTTACACAAACGGTGGCCGGAGTTTCTTATATTCAAAGGTCTGACCATCCTATAACCTTCACAGCCGGTGGGCGACGATTAAGCGTATAATTTCTCTCTACTTATAAGTACCGAAAGGTATATGGGTATTCGTGTCTTCGCTGGAATTTAGGAATTACTTTTATAAATTATATATAGAAAATAATATATTTATTTTTGATGATTGTAGAAATGTTATTATTTATCAACGCCTATAGTGTACATTCATAGATTTTCTTATTTTTTCAATGAAGTGGGGAGCGAAGCAAGAATTTTCAAATGCAAAACATGGATGTACATAGATTTCTTATTTTTTCAATGAAGTGGGAGGGGAGCAAGAATTTGCAAATGAAAAACATGGATGTCAACTGTATCAACGCTCCTCAACGCTGAATGATGTGTCCAAGCGGTGGGAGACGAAGTGCGTACGAGCACGTGGGCCACGTGACATGGATAGATGAGTTGAATCCGGCGAAATAGAGTACTTCGCAAATTTTCCAAGAAAAATATCGCCTTCTTATATTGTTCAAAATATGACTTGCATTCCATTCACATTTCTAACGCGTTAAAATTAATAACAGATATCCAATTTAACTGTTTAATTCCCTGCAATTATTTTTCACTTCAAACCTTATTTAGTGCTGGCTACACATGTTACCAGTGAAGACCACCTTTAGTTGTGGGTAAATTTTGAACTCTTAGTATAAAACTATGGGTGCAAATTTTGCAGTTTTCACGTGGACAGAATTTTAAACAGGCGTTTTGATGAACCTGGACGTATGAAGCGTACAGAGTTGGAAACGTCAACTTTCTACGTGGAAGTGTAAAGGCAGAGTGATAAGGACGAATGTAAGTTGAGTACAAAGTGAAAGAACTTTTCGTGATAACAATAGTGAGATGATTAGATGAAGAAATTGGTGAACATATATAGCCCACTGAATTGGCGCCCGTAAGAGAGGGAATTATAAAATTGTCAAGATTGCAGGTGATGGGAAAGGGAAATATGCAAGGTATACGAATGAGTAGTAACTACTTGCAATCAGCTAGGAAACATTGTCCGACATATCGGAAATAAATTTAATATGGGGTGGTAAAAAAAATAGAAATGTAATATGAGGTTATAAATTACAAATAGATAATTTTGTTGGTTAATCTTTTAGTTGAAAGATAGCTTTTCAATTTTTAAGTTTTTCCTATTAACTCTTCATATTAATTACAATGGGTAACATAAAATCAAAATTTTAGATTCATATGTTAAAATAGAAATAGTGTTTTGAAAATGATGTATATTAACTTTCCATATTAATTACAATCCGTAACATAAAATCAAAATTTTAGATTCATATGTTAAAATATAAATAGTGTTTTGAAAATGATTTGTTTTTCTATGTATATACTTCAAACATTTTGTATTGTTGGGACTAATTTGTTGTAATATTTATCATCAAAAAGCTACAAGTTTATATGTAAATTTGTAATAATATTTATGATAAAAAAGTTACAGTTTTATATGTTTTAGTTAGTTCAACTTTAATAGAAAGTTATGATGATTTTTGAAATAAGCTAGTAGCCATCCTGAGTTTTATTAGTCTTGTTTCCGACTTTTACAAATTAAAAATGGTCATGTATACTTATTGATGAGAGATAAGATATCTCATCATAATAAACATAATAAATATATATATATATATTATATATATATATTTATAGAATATATATTTATATTATATTATAATTAAAAAATAGTAACAATTTTCTTAACTAATTTTTCTTTATTTAATTTGATAATTATGATAGTATTATAAAATGAAATAACAATTTTACTTTAAAATCTAAAATAAATTTTGAATTTATATAAATTTAAATCTCTCATAAATAAATTAGTGTATTGGTCCTGTCATGAGGTACTATATAAACCATGTGATTCAACATTCAAATTATCGCGAAATCAAGCCAACAAAAAAGGTCCCATAAATTTGATAAAGACTTAATACTTTTTAAGAGTATGGCCTTTAATATCACCGAAGACCATTCAAAAGCCAGTGATATTGTTGCATCTCATGGGCTATTAGTGCCCACATTATATAAAATGGGGATGTTGGAAATAATAATCCCAACCACCTTCTTAAAAACACTAACAAACACCATGCTTGACCGTTACCGTTAACTATTCCACCTACCCAATTTTGTTTCACCTTGTATGCAATTTTGTTTGTACGCGTAAGGATTGAACTCAGAACAAGTCAGAATAGAAGCGTGAAAGGATTGAAGTCGGAACAAACCATTCCGCAAAACAACAACAGAGAGTGAGTTTAGCGCATTTAATGAATTTTGGGCCCACACTCCATAAGACAAGTTGAGAAAACCATTTATTATGTAGAATTGACCATGCTGTGTATTAAGTATTTTCTTTGTCATGTACTAATGCCAAATTTGTATGTTGAGATAAATGTGAATGTAAAAGTCATATGCATATTAGATTTGTATGTTGAGATAAATGTGAATGTAAAAGTCATTTGCGTATTAGCGAGAGCGAGAGACGCTGAAAGTATGTGAGGTAGTGAGGAGAAAACTGTCGAGGAAATATTGGTGGGTGGATGAAAACCAATTTTACAGACATTTACCCGCAACACCAGCAGACTCCATTTATTATATGTTTTCCTATGTTTTGAAATATAATACAAAGTATGTTATGTTGCCATGTGGTTCTAAACCTTCATGAGTAAATTTACCGCAGCCTTTTTGTTTCTACTCCATTTTTTCGTCCTGTGTCTTGTGTATTATTTAGGCCTCTGTGTAGTTGCGATATCATTGATGCAACATAAGACTTAACTTGCCGCAACTGAATTCTGAGCCAGACTCCTCTCCTCCTCTGTGTAGTTGCGATATCATTGCTGCAACATAAGACTTACCTTGCCGCAACTGAATTCTGAGCCAGACTCCTCTCCTCTGACCCTGCGAAATTTTTTCTGATATTCTAACATGGTATCATAGCGACTTAAACATTGTTGGTTTAAAAAAGTGTCTTTACTAGCAATTAAAATTTGTTTTGAGGACATATTGCTTTTTTCTAGCATATTTACAAGCAGGTAGAAAGTTTTTTTTTTTTTTTTTTTCTCACTCCGAAATGGCAACATCAAGCACAAGCTTGAATAATCTAATGACAAAAGTTATGACTATTGGACTATTACAACGAAGGCCCTATTTTCTTCTCAAGACTTTTGGGATTGGGTGGAGAATGGTTTTCAAGAACCAGCAGATGTAGAAGCATACAATGCCTTGACTCAAGCAGAAATGGATCTGTTGAGGGACAACAGGGAGAAGGATGAAAAATCTCTCTTCTACATTTTTCAAGTGGTTCATGAAAGTGTTTTCCCAAGGGTTGCAGCAGCAACGAAGTCCAAGCACGCATGGGACATCCTCCAGACAACCTACCAAGGCATGGAAAAAGTGAAGACAACAAAACTGCGAAGGTCGAGAAGAGATTTCGAAACACTTTGTATGAAAGAGTGTGAGAATGTAGAATCGTTTTTTACACACATAATTGGGTTGGTTACTCAAATCAGGTCTCATGGTGATACAATTCAGGAAAGCATAATAGCTGAGAAAGTTTTGAGAAGTTTTCCAGCAAGGTTTGATGACATTGTTGTGGCCATAGAAGAGACAAAGGATCTCTCACAGTTCTTAGTGGATGAGCTTCATGCATCACTAACCTGTCATGAACATAGACTGAATATAGCAACAAGCTCCTCATTGGAGCATTCCTTCAAGACACAAGTTTCATTTGGTCAAGGTAGAGGCAAAAGAAGATCATATGCTAGAGGAAGAGCAAGAAGCCCACACAGAGGTGGAAGAAGCAACTCTTCAAGATGAAGTGGAAGGGGAAACAATCAAATTCCAAGTCAAGGCCTAAGCCAAAATCAAGCACAAAGTCAGAGGTATGATAAATCTCAAGTCCAATGTCAAAGTATGGTCATTATGCAAAGGAATGTAGAAAGAAGCAATATGACATTAGTAACAAACCAAGTGTAAATTTCACAAAGGAAAATCATAACCATGATAACATGTTTTTAGCTTGTAATGTAGCATAAGAAAAACAAAGTGATATATGGTATCTAGATTCAGGGTGTAGCAACCACATGTCAGGGAACGTAGAAATGTTTTCCAATCTACATGAAAGTGTGAAATCTAAAGTGACATTAGGGACTAATAGAAAAGTAACTGTCATGGGAAAAGGAAGAGTTAATGTCGTAACAAAGAAGGGGGAGAAGAAGTACATCTTAGATGTTTGCCTTGTCCCTGGTCTAAAGCATAACCTCATAAGCATTGGACAACTCATGCAAAAGGGCTACAATGTCTTCTTCGAAAATGATGTGTGCACAATTTTGGATAGAGCTCCAAGCAAACAGCTAATTGCAAAGTTTCAAATGACAAACAATAGAATGTTTCCCCTAAACATAAGATTGGATTTGAAATAAGAAGGTGCACAAGCACAAATATCAATGAACTTGCATGAGCTATCATTAATTATCATCATCAGAACATTTGCAAGTTTTCCCTTTCCATTTATCCTTAGACAACTTTATCCAATATATGCAATTAACCTTGAATCACGAAACCTCATGTAACATTATACTCAACATCATAACAGTTAATTATACTAAACTGAAATCATAGTGTACAATTTAGATGTATCATAAAGTTTAAACAATAAAACATGCTTTAGATGCTCCATAAAAGTATTTGTCTTAGCAATCATCAATCTACTCATTAAAATCCATCAATGTAAATTTTGAAGATTATGATCTACCAGGCATAAGGTAACGTAGTGTAGAGGCTAAATTAAAAGTAATGTAAAAATCATGAACATATTTCTATAATTGACTATTTCCAATTAAAAGAAATAACAAAATTCTGAACATGCAAGAGTTGCAAAAACAAAAGACAACATATTAAAGAAAATAGGCAGGGATATAAAAGATATTAAAGAAAATCGAACAGTTTCCGTAGTAAACCCATACTATAATGACAAATCCCGTGTAGCTCCAAGCATCACTTATTAAAATCCAATTTCTGTCCACCTTATAATTAACTCCAATTTGAGCCATTGTACACTAAGTGGATAATGATCAGATAAGATTTTATTGAGCCACCACAACATGCTAGAATTGAACCCTTTGATGTAGTAATTTGAAATAAAATGACTATATGCGATGAATGAAACAAACATATAGAACTTCGAATGCTAATTACAGGAACATTCAATGATAACAATGTGGGCAACCGAACCTACGATTTTTAGGCTGAATAAATTTGACATGCAATCATCATTTCAAACCTCAAAAATCATACTATTGTTGGACTGTATACTTTCAGTGGTGTGTGCGCTTTTAAATTTAATGCAAGGTGTATATCCGTTGTTCTCGAATATCTCTTTTATGTATGCTTAGTACTGTGCATGTTATTTTAATCACAATTTGGAAGAGAAGCATCTACAATACACTGTCTACCAACTGTTTTGATATAATACCACAGTGAACCAAACAAGTAAACTCAGATTTCTTTATGGAATTTCTAAGATATTCTGAGTGGGTATCTTATGACTATGAGTAATATAAATGAGCATTTTTTGGGTTGAACCATTTTTGGGCACAATATATGTTTCATGCCTGTCATTTAAATACTCTACGATGTTCCTATGGTCATTGTAAAACCATGTTCAAGTAAATGGCAAGAAAAGAATATACCAATAGCAATGCATCTATAAGCTGTTTGACAAAACATCTCACTGAAAAACTCAACAAAACTCAGAAATTACAGTGCGTTTATTGAGCCATTTCTGAGAGGGAATAATACGAATGTAGATTTGAGCCAAGCTCTCCGGAAATGATCTCGTCCGAGAATATCATTTCATGGATGTGGATATGATAATGGGCCAAAATGATCTAAATATGATTTAACACTGAATGATAAAGATAGGGTATCAAATAATGGTAGATAGGGTATCAAATAAAGGTTAAAATTACATAAAGAGCAAAGTCATTGGAACATTGCAAGTCGGTGCTATTATAGGTTGAACGCTTTCTACGTGATTTACTGTGACAATAGTATTGAGCTATTATCAAAACGAAGCACATATTTTCAGACAGCTATAGAACAGAGCAAACTCTGAAATTAGTGTGTTTACTAAATTATACATGGACAACATTCAAATAGGGCAGCAAGAAGACAGAGTCACAAATCTGAAACAGAATTGAAACGTATTTTCTTTGAATTTAAAGAAATCACCCTCGAATAAAAAATGGTCCTAATTCAAATTTTGGTTATTTATTTATGTAAACACCAATGCAACCAAATACATAATCCTTTGACAAGCGCTAATGGGAAGTATAATGTTTCAGAAGTCAAATTCTCAGGCAATTTCAAAGTGGTGAAAGTGATTCAAGAATCAAAAAGGCAAAGCTTCCCACTTGCTATCTCAACCCTAAAATCATCATCCAGCTGAAAATTTTCGTTCATACATTTTATCAAATAGTCTATATGCATCCATCTTGACGGGATAGTCACGGTGATTTCACTAATCTAAAATAATGTCCAAATATAATCCAAATGAAGATATTCCCAGGGATTTGTTATGATTTGTCAATTTAATGCCCATACCAAGGCTCATGCTAGAACTGGCATATTCTTGAGATTTATTAAAATACTCAAAGAAATTCAAAAACTGCCGTGACACATAGTTATGGAACTATAAACTCTTAGGCACAGAAAATAGGCATTCCATCTTACAAATTTGTGTCTAAACCCACATATAAAGTGGGCATTCCAGCCTACAAATTTGAGCCTAGCTGTTGATAAGATGCCTAACTTTACATACTCATGCTGTGGCAATTCATGATGAATTTAGGAGTGACCCCACCCTGAATACTATCCTAATTTCGGGTTGTTACAGGTTGATTTCAAATTTTGATAGCCGCAAAGATTTTAAAATTGATTTTTTCCACCACAAAAACATGCCAGTATACCATATCAATACTCCTAAATTTTTTTAGGGAAAATACCATCCAATGTGGATCGAATCATGTCAGTTGGCGTATTGTTCAATCACAAGAAATGAATGTTTAGGATGTGAAATTCAGTTGTTTACAATGTTCAGAAATGACCATCATATGTTTAACATCATAGCAAGGTATCACAAGATTCTCAAGGAAACATTCATTTGAAATTAAGCTGATAGACGGAAAATATACCTATCTTTCAGAGAATTATACATCGTCAATTATGGGTAGATTATCACCATCCACGAGTTCATAAAGTGTGACCACAACTAGAGAGCAAGAATTCAGAATTTATAGCCCATGAGGATGTAGGAAAACATGCACCTCAACTACCCTTCACAAGAAAACCAAATCATTCACAAAAACTCTCAGACAGTGAATCAGCAGGCCAAAGAAAATTTGGTGGGTGACGTCAGGCTTAGGAAGCAGAACATCCAGATGAAATCTACCTCAATCCACAATATTAATATGTGAAAAGTGTGTTCAACGTAAAAACATCTCTAGGATTGTGAGAATAAACTATATGGCCTTGACTTTTTTTCTATTCCTTAGACTTCGATGTTGCAGTCATTTTTGTTCTCTACAGCCCATCATCACTGCACCACATCATAGACTTATGCCTCCAAACTCACTATTCGGAGACAGTAACAAAAATTTACGAAATAATATAAGCAAAGCAAATCGAGAGACATTTAAACCTTTCATCTTTGAAGGCAGTCTTAATAGATAGTTTGTTCACTTATTTATGTGAGATCCTTCTCCGGATGAGATTAAAGGATGAGAAACTAGATGTTCATACCCACTTATCGAATTTTACGAACTTTCACATCTACTAACTGTATCAACCGATGCACACTGGAATAAAAATTTTGTATTTATTTTTTTCCAAAAAAAATTCAAAATTTTAGAAATAGGAAAGTGATGTTTCTATTATTTTATGCTTAACAATATTCATAAATAGTATTTTAAAATAATTCCCTAATTTCATTTAGAGCATGTACCAATTCCGATGATGCTTTCCAACTTCTACCTTCATTCCATTTTTGTAAAGTCCTCACAGCCGTAAAAATTCACATAAATGCCCATTCACGAAAGGGAAATAGTATACAAAGCTAAGTGATTGTCAAATAAAGAAGTGAAAGCATGGGTAGGTAAAAAAATGGTTTAAGAAATAGAGGTTGGTTGCGTTAATGCTACGGCGCCATAAATACCGTGTAGGAATATTCTATGCATTCTTTTCGTTTTTTTACAGATTAGTTGTAACTCAGTCGGATTATGTAATGATGGAAGGTGTCTAGCTAACTTGACCTAATATAATACAGAAAAGACAAAAATTGTTAGTTGTATTGCTCACTATGTATCTAGAGACCGAGCATTGCTAGTATGAGATATCTTTATCTAGCCACCGTGCAACCAGGTTCCTTCAGTTATCAATCACAAGAGAATTTGCTATTGTGGAATGAGTTGTTCAATGTATAAAATATACTCACAGCCAATAAATTTTTTTTTTAAAGAAAGAAGCCACAATAGGTGGACTGTGGAAAAAAAACAAAAAAAAAGTTTAATACCCATAACTCTAGAATTTGGGTTTCTATTTTGAAAATGATTAACGCGGTATCCAAACATGATAATGACTCATTATTTTGAACGGTATGTTTTACGCTTTAGCTAACCTTATGAACCTGGCAATTTGAAGATAAACCATTCGTCCTCATTTCGATGTTTTCATGCCGATAACTGTAAGTTATTGTAATCGTAAAACAAGATGTTAGTAAGGGCATATAGCTAGACATAGCTCAAGGATCTTTTCTTTCAGGATAACACGAGCAAAGAATCCGATGACGTTGATTTTGAGATCACAAAACTCAGCGATCAAACTCAAAATTTGGCAGACTCAGGTTACTCAGTGTGCATTCCTCTCGGAGGTATTTTCCCAGTTATTGGTCGTGGTATATTTCTGTTGCAAATATTTCACAGAATATCTAACCAATTTCAATTGAAGAAAATACATGCAACTCGAGAATGAAATATCAGCAATAAATTAATGCTAATGCAAATCAGACATTTAATCAAACAAACTACTCCAAATATGTACGATTTTGCCACTAAGACTAAAATATACCGTCATGTGGTTTATAGATATACTGAAATTTGTTTACATAATGCATAGAATCACCATCTGATGCACAAGACCACAGACGAGATATACTAAACCTCCATACCAGGAAAAAACTACATTACAATCTAAAATTGCACGTTATCATTCATCACAAAAAAATACGTAACAAAATTGGGCCAATAGCTCAGTGGAAATAGTATGAAATACACAAACGTTGTGCAAGCGTAAGGGTAGGAATATTGCAGAGGAGCACACTACTAATAAATTGGGGGAACTGTTGCAGCAACAAAAATCTTCCATCTCCAGAATTGAAACAAATGTTGCCAATATATTTTAGGACAGTTTAACTACACTGCCATGCAGAAGTTTAGCAATAATCGACCAAATTGTGGACAAAACATGACCTCTAACAACAAAATTAAACTGTAAATAACGACAATATAGGAAACAATGAAATCCATGCACGTTAAATTCTATCGATGCTTGTGTTGAAAGCATGAACAGAAACCCATCTCATTCGTGCCGTGAAATTAAAAGCGAAATTAAAAAACAACGATCGACTGTACCATGTATAATAAATCTGAGTAATAATAAAGAAACCCTTGCACATGTTAAAAATCTATCGGGAATTGCAATAAAAAAACGCAGATCGCTTGTACCAGGTAATATTAATTGTCGTAGCCCAATGATAATTTTTTATTTTTTTATTTGTTTGTTTATTTATTTTTATTATTATATTATATTTATTATTATTATTTTTTTTTCGTTAAAAAATTTAGATCGAACTTTTCTACATTAAAATGTCTATAGGCCTAAGAGTTGAACCATTCTCTGATACCATATGTAATAGCCCCGAAATAACAACACATAATTAATTAGATTAATTAAGCGATTTATAATCAACAAGCAATTTATCAACTAGTTAACATCAATTTCAAAAATATATGGGTAGAGAGACAACTTACTTGTGGAATGCTAGTTGAATGCTAGTTGAATTCTGTTACCTGCAATGAAGTCTTGGGGACGACTCTCCACCCAATCGTAGGCTCAATTGCACAAAATCTTGCTACAATTGGCCACCACCGAGCCCTCAATCAACGTACTACTGCCAAGGTATCCTTTGTCTCACAACACTATCCTCCCAAGAGGATGGATGATGGAATGCCTCTCGCCTTTCTCCCCATCTATTAAATAGAGCAAACATTGGAAGGGGAACCACATGCACACACTCCATGTGTCAACATGCAACTTTACTGCTTTCTTGTTTTATTCTTTTGTTTTTACTTTTTGATAGCTTTACTGATTTTTACTATTTTTCATTTATTCTTATTATTTTATTTAGACATGTAATTAATTTATAATTTATATATTTATTTACTATTACTATTACTATTTATTTATTTATTGTTTTTATTTATTTAATATATATTATATTATTTATTATTTATTGTTATGGGACGCTACAAAAAACCCAAGGGATTTACATTAAACCGTAGGAGTAATATTCTAACCGTGTGAAAAAAATTATACCCTTGAAATATGTACCCTTATATTAATGGAACCAAGGGATTGTTACTATAAACCCAAGGGAATAGTAAAGCTAAGGCATATTATAAATCTTCTGTATATAAATCCTAAGAAATGTAATGTAAACCCCTAAATAAACATGCTTAACCATGGTCCATGATGACAAATATTTATACTGAGAGAATCTTTTTCACAATCCAACGTTGGACAAAAAAATTGGGCAGTCCCTATCAAATGTAACATTAGAGTACTTTTCAAAAATAACTGTATGAATTGTGGAATATGTGGCAACTTTGAACCAGGGGAAAATAAGATATCTTCAATATCAAAGAGCAACATTAACCAACCTAGCCTCAAGCTACAAATTACATGTTAGCATTATGCAGTCTCCACGACATAGAAACAATTTATGCTCTAGCACATCATCATCATTTTCACCTATTTATGCTCTTCTACTGCATTCCATAACACATCTTGCAACATGACAATGGGATGATTTAAGAATTTTTCGATTGTGCAAATTAGTGAGATTATTCATTACCAACAAGTGCCGTGAACAATCAAATAAACTCCTTTCCTATCGATCCAAGAAAATATCGACACACATCATAAGAATATCCAAATCAATAAGAAAAAGCCTCTATATTTATAATATTGGTTAAAAGATTGCGAAAATATGTTTGTCTCAGATCGTCTCCTTGCTTGCTATAAATTTTGTCCAGAGTCAGAACAATGTTGAAGCTTTTCCACAAAAATTTCTCTGTTATCCTACCTTCGTGCAGGGGTTTATCCTTAATAGGAGGTAGTTTCCCAAGGTCCCCCACAAGAATGAGGAACCTACCACCAAAAGGGTAATCCTTATTTTTAGGAAAGGCTCCCCGCAAACGAGAATATATCTGTATGAATATCCTTGGACCTGTAAAGATCATATCATCAATCAAAAAATATCAAATGTGCCTCATTGCTTCTTGAAATTCTATGAGATCCTGCCCGACTGACAGTTTCATATCTTTCATAGGAATTTTCAAAGCAGAATGTATTATTTTTCCACATATGTTAAATCCAACTATACTAGTCGGAGCCAACAATAACAATGGACTTTTATCAGACCTCATGCTTCAACTTATGACTCCAAAAACCTTCTTAGAGCTTACATAGCTCCTTTTATACAATCCCATGGTCTGCGGACCATGGGTATATCTTCATAGCTGACTTTACTTTACAAAAATAAGGGCGGAAAACCCTTTATGGCTCATGACACCTTCACGCTCCGCGGCCACAAAATGCGAAGACTATACAACTTTATTACAAAATTCGACCCAAAACATGGCGTTTTAGCCCCAAAATTGTCCTTGGGGGATCCCGTTCCCAACACGAGTTTACAAGCAAGCATGATATGATTGGAAATAAGGTTTAGGAGCTCCATTGTTGTATAGAATACAGTTCCATGGGCCCATAACCCACAGGATTCCAGAGGTGAGCGCTTAAGCTCACAAAATTCAAGAACCATCAAAGTTCGAAATACGCAGACCCAAAAATTATTTTGTGTCACTTATAAAAGTAAGAGGATGTTGATCAAGTGATGTGAGAGTGTGGGAAAGCTCTTAGTGTGACTATTATCTCACCTATGAGCTACATCACCATTTCCATTTATTTCCTTTAATATTTTGTCTTGGTATTAGAGCGGGAGGTAAGAAAAAATTAGAGGTTTGATTGAGAGGTGTGTGGTGTGTATGTGAAATGGTCTTGTTGTTTTGTGAGGAAGTGGAGATGGAAGTTAGTGTGATTGCACGTGGATCTACGCAAATTTATAATGAACCATGTTGAAATCGTTGTCTATTGTAGCCAATCTCTGTACAAACTTGTGTGAACATTGGGTCATGTTGTATCACTTCGAATTCGGGTTGGATTTTTGAACACTCAAGGTCTCCAAATCTACGATACCCTCTTAATTGACAGCGAGATCAAAAAATAAAGAGTCGTATATTATGTCAATTATTGTCTATTGAAAAATGTGTGGACTGTGGCATTGAAGTTGTTGTCAATACAAGAATGTTGGAGATGTTGCAATGTGAACGAGCATCAGACTATTAAGAATGCTACACTAAGAAATATTCTTGTGTGGGATTCTATGTAAGCTACATGCGTCTAAATTGAGTTAGCTAAGGATTGTTCAAGTCATGAAAGCTATGGGATTACTGCATGTAGCTTACATTTGAAAGAAAAACTGCGTGATATTGGTGAAAAAATCTTAAGCAAACATATGGTAACTATAGCGTTGAAGGATATTTTAGAATAATATTATATGTTTATTACATGTCTCTTTGTAACATGAGAAACATCACCTATATTTGATGACCTCACCGTATTCTTTGGCAAGAAGAAGAGCAACGAAGGAAAAATATTAGTTGTAGGTCTCATTATTTAGGCTTTGCATTGATAGCAAAAGGAAAGCATCGTTCGGAAAGAAATCCATGGGAAGCAAATAAGGAGAAGGAAGTAAAAGATATGTAAATCCACCATGTTCAAAGCCACATCAAACTATGACACAATGAAATTTGGATGTTAATATTAAAAAGAATGATGCATGTTCTTATTGTCACAAGTTTCAATGTTATTCAAAATGAATTGATGCATGTTCTTATTGTCACAAGTTTCAATGTTATTCAAAATGAATTTACGTGACTCCAAACATAGAAATAAAGGGAATATTGGAAATTTTCTTGATAAAGGAGAAACAACTTATTATGAATTCAAGAATGTGGTAATATATATCTTGTGGATGATCACTCACATCAAATCAAAGGATGTGGTGTTGTAGATGTAACAATACAAAATGGTTGTGTTAAACAAATTTAAAATGTTTTGTATTAGCTATTTTAATCTCAATTTTTACCGTAATAAATTAAGATTTGAATGTATAATTTGTAAGAGAGAGAGTCATTAAGTATTGGTATCTACAACTATGACAACCCGATCAATTAAGTTGTTGGTATACGTTGATTAGCGTCTTTCTCCAATTTTCATATGCCATTAGATATCATTATAAGCATAAATTTAGGTAATTTGTATGATTTTTTTTGGCAATATAAGATGTATCTTTATTTACTATTCGTTTGACTTATAGAAATACGTTAAATCACATGTTAAGTGAAATTTTAATTTAAATTCAATTAATTTCAAAATAATATATTTATTAATTTAAAATAAAATTTTAAAATGTATTTATCAGTCATTTTGTAATGTAAATAATAAATTTTAAAATTCAATATGAATTGAATTGTAATTTCTAATTGTAGATTTACTGCTCTATTAATTTAGACTAAGTAATTGCATGGTTTGAATGCCACTTACATCTCAATTCTGAGAAATTACACATAAATTTTACTCACGCTGCTACGTAACTCCAATTGCATATCCAGAGCATTGCAATCACGCACTATGCCCTTTTTTGATTACATTCATTTACCAAAAAAAATACATTCATATATGACTACTGGAGAAAGTACTTACATCGCCATACTGGCATAAAAGAAAGACAGTGAAAATTAAAATGGTCTTACTAGCTTTTACTGGTGCCCATACTCGTGATTAGGCAAAATTAAATACTTCACTTAAACTTACCAATCACAGTAAATTGCATTTACTGTTTACTGAAAAAACTTACGGCAATGTAACTTTTACTCCACGTTGAATTTATTTCCCAAGCCTTTACTTCAACCATTATACAATATGGTTTTAGAAATCTATCAGGTTAATTAATAAAAAATAAAAAATTTAATTATTTACAAAATAAAATAATAGACCGAAGCATTCGATGTACAATATTCTAAAAATTTAAATTAATTTCTAGACTAATTAATATTCACTTTAATATAATGGCTACTTGATTATTGACCAGAGGAAAATCAAATATTGCTTCTGAACCTAACCGAAACAATGATAAAATTATATTCCGATGGCTGCTTGCTTATTAAGCACAGGAAATTCAATTATTGCAGCAGAGCATTGTACCCTCTGCTCAGCTGTTCAGAGTAACAACCCGCAGTGGAGAAATTAATTTAATTGATTTCGTTAACAAAAAATTCCGTATCTTATCGAAATTAACGTATTAAATCAGCGAATTTCCGAACATTTTTTTGCCAAGACGGCCGAACTTGGTAACCATACTTCAAACCACAGAAACGTTTGAACAACGGCGAAGTCCCCAGTCAAACGCGTTTTCGCAATTTAGCGGGACGGCGAAGCAGGTATATGTGTTGCAATAAAATATTAGATAACATTCGCAATTTCGCAGCACCGGCCAGAAAAACATGAATTGTAGGAGGGGAGTCCAGAAAAACAGGAATTGTAGGAGGGGAGTCGAGATGAACGGAGAGGCTTTGAATGTGTGCAGCGCTTTCACTGACCTGTGAAATAAATTTGTCAAAGGTCCATCTAAAATTAACAAATTTCCAAAGGTCATCAAATTAACAAATTACCTTTTAGTTTTAGATGGACCTTTGACCAAGGTAACAATGATCGTGATAGTTATCACGTAAAACACTTTGCTTCCACTAATTAGTCCGAAAGGTGTATTGTTCCCAATATATATGACTACGTAAAACACTTCGCTTCAACTAATTAGTGGAGCCGAAGGCTACCAAAATCAATTAACTCAATCACTACAATGCGCGAGTAGAGGTCATCAAAATCTCCAATAATTGCCATCAGCTATAACAATTAAAACATAAAGCTCCAATTTACGGAATCTAGGAGGAACATGTCACTGATACAATATATCACCGTCCCCAGTGAGCGCAGCAATATACAGGAGGACGTGTATATCAATTCTATACAGCGGAAACAATTAGAAGTGGGCAGCAATCCTCGTACCCTTGGTTAGTGTGGAATACTGGCTATTGTACTATCGGAGTAATAACCACTTTAAAAGCGTGACATTCTATCATCGCGTCGGCTTCGTTGCTTCTGCGTTACTCTTCGACGGGTTAGTTTTGAAGCAGGTGACAATGGGCTAAAATTGCTGTCCTTCAAATGTCTGGCCGAATTGCCAATTTGCGGGAGCGACGTTATAGGATGTGATGGTTCTCCCATCGCTAACAGTGACCTGGAAGGAGATAGTCTGCCCATTCAAATATGAGTTGCTCTGCCAATTCTGTCCCCAGTTGCGGGACATTGCTTGCCAGCCAGTGTTGGAACCTTTGATGGAAACCGCCTCCACATCGCCTGCACCTCCTACGTTGGTAATGAGTACCAAATTGAAATAGGAGTGGCCATTGATGGTGAATCGAACTCCACCTTTCCTCACGCATGGTACTCTGCATACATAAATATTGACCTTGCCGTTTATGATTTCATCCCAATTAAAGTCAAGTTGGGAATAAATTCTAGGGATTGAAGAATAGGAATATAGTGTTGACAGACTAATTAGGGTAACAATTAATTAATTACCTTCTGAAGATGATTGGAACAATGCCACTTCTGTATATGGCGATCTGTTGAAACGCAGGCTGAGCCATGTCGAAGTGTTGGAGAGGTGGATTGCACCATCCTCCATTGTCGTTGGGAAGAGCAGAGTTAGGGGGGCAGAGGTTAGTAGCAGTAATTGTCACAGTGCCCGGTAGACACCACTGAGGGTCGGAGTGGTGGTCGCATTTCATTTCGTAACAGGCTCCGCAAGTAGCGCCATTGTTGAAAAGCGCCGTGCTCAGAGCTGCAGTGTTCGTTCCATAGCCTTGGCTATATAGGTTACCGTATCCGCACGCACCGCCTGTCAAATTAATTTCGCCATCTATTTGCTTTAGCTAACATATGGTATTAAATTATTAATCTAAAGCTGAAACTGCAAAGTGAATAGTGTCTGCGCCCTCCCAAACGTCCACAGGGCTGGAGTTTTGTGGAGGGGTATGAACTTACCCATTGTGCCCGACGCATCGCTGCCACCGTAAAACGTAGCATGTGCAGATTGCCAGCCACTATCTAGTGCGAAAGCCGCACCAGCTATCCACAAAAAACTGAACATCGTGGCCAGTGCTACAGGCGCCATTTTACGGTCGATTAATATAAATAGACTTCAACTGAACTGATATACTGATATCTGGGGTGAGAAGTGATGCCTCAATCCACAACTGAGTCTTGGACTCTGAGGTTTCCCAATAAATAGAATTAGAATTGGGAGGTGGACAGAGGATCAAATTTTCTTCCGCGGATGGCGGTACCCATCGCAGCGTGCGGAGATATGATTTGCTGTTAAGTTATTTGGTGGACGTACGCGACACCTTCAAACAAACGGTGGCCGGCGTTTCTTATATTCAAAGGTCTGACCATCCTATAACCTTCACGGCCGGTGGGCGACGATTAAGCGTATAATTTCTCTCTACTTATAAGTACCGAAAGGTATATGGGTATTCGTGTCTTCGCTGGAATTTAGGAATTACTTTTATAAATTATATATAGAAAATAATATATTTATTTTTGATGATTGTAGAAATGTTATTATTTATCAACGCCTATAGTGTACATTCATAGATTTTCTTATTTTTTCAATGAAGTGGGGAGCGAAGCAAGAATTTTCAAATGCAAAACATGGATGTACATAGATTTCTTATTTTTTCAATGAAGTGGGAGGGGAGCAAGAATTTGCAAATGAAAAACATGGATGTCAACTGTATCAACGCTCCTCAACGCTGAATGATGTGTCCAAGCGGTGGGAGACGAAGTGCGTACGAGCACGTGGGCCACGTGACATGGATAGATGAGTTGAATCCGGCGAAATAGAGTACTTCGCAAATTTTCCAAGAAAAATATCGCCTTCTTATATTGTTCAAAATATGACTTGCATTCCATTCACATTTCTAACGCGTTAAAATTAATAACAGATATCCAATTTAACTGTTTAATTCCCTGCAATTATTTTTCACTTCAAACCTTATTTAGTGCTGGCTACACATGTTACCAGTGAAGACCACCTTTAGTTGTGGGTAAATTTTGAACTCTTAGTATAAAACTATGGGTGCAAATTTTGCAGTTTTCACGTGGACAGAATTTTAAACAGGCGTTTTGATGAACCTGGACGTATGAAGCGTACAGAGTTGGAAACGTCAACTTTCTACGTGGAAGTGTAAAGGCAGAGTGATAAGGACGAATGTAAGTTGAGTACAAAGTGAAAGAGCTTTTCGTGATAACAATAGTGAGATGATTAGATGAAGAAATTGGTGAACATATATAGCCCACTGAATTGGCGCCCGTAAGAGAGGGAATTATAAAATTGTCAAGATTGCAGGTGATGGGAAATGGAAATATGCAAGGTATACGAATGAGTAGTAACTACTTGCAATCAGCTAGGAAACATTGTCCCTCCGACATGAAATAGATTTAATATGGGGTGGTAAAAAAAAATAGAAATGTAATATGAGGTTATAAATTACAAATAGATAATTTTGTTGTTGGTTAATCTTTTAGTTGAAAGATAGTTTTTCAATTTTTAAGTTTTTCCTATTAACTCTTTATATTAATTACAATTGGTAACATAAAATCAAAATTTTAGATTCATATGTTAAAATAGAAATAGTGTTTTGAAAATGATTTATGTTAACTTTCCATATTAATTACAATCCGTAACATAAAATCAAAATTTTAGATTCATATGTTAAAATATAAATAGTGTTTTGAAAATGATTTGTTTTTCTATGTATATACTTCAAACATTTTGTATCGTTGGGACTAATTTGTAGTAATATTTATGATCAAAAAGCTACAATTTTATATGTAAATTTGTAATAATATTTATGATAAAAAAGTTACAGTTTTATATGTTTTAGTTAGTTCAACTTTAATAGAAAGTTATGATGATTTTTGAAATAAGTTAGTAGCCATCCTGAGTTTTATTAGTCTTGTTTCCGGCCTTTACAAATTAAAAATGGTCATGTATCTTAACTAATTTTTCTTTATTTAATTTGATAATTATGATAGTATTATAAAATGAAATAACAATTTTACTTTAAAATCTAAAATAAATTTTGAATTTATATAAATTTAAATCTCTCATAAATAAATTAGTGTATTGGTCCTGTCATGAGGTACTATATAAACCATGTGATTCAACATTCAAATTATCGCGAAATCAAGCCAACAAAAAAGGTCCCATAAATTTGATAAAGACTTAATACTTTTTAAGAGTATGGCCTTTAATATCACCGAAGACCATTCAAAAGCCAGTGATATTGTTGCATCTCATGGGCTATTAGTGCCCACATTATATAAAATGGGGATGTTGGAAATAATAATCCCAACCACCTTCTTAAAAACACTAACAAACACCATGCTTGACCGTTACCGTTAACTATTCCACCTACCCAATTTTGTTTCACCTTGTATGCAATTTTGTTTGTACGCGTAAGGATTGAACTCAGAACAAGTCAAAACAGAAGTGTGAAAGGATTGAAGTCAGAACAGAAGTACAACGCTGACCATTCCACAAAACAACAGAGAGTGAGTTTAGCGCATTTAATGAATTTTGGGCCCACACTCCATAAGGCAAGTTGAGAAAACCATTTATTATGTAGAATTGACCATGCTGTGTATTAAGTATTTTCTCTGTCATGTACTAATGCCAAATTTGTATGTTGAGATAAATGTGAATGTAAAAGTCATATGCATATTAGATTTGTATGTTGAGATAAATGTGAATGTAAAAGTCATTTGCATATTAGAGAGAGCGAGAGAGGCTGAAAGTATGTGAGGTAGTGAGGAGAAAAATGTGGAGGAAATATTGGTGGGTGGATGAAAACCAATTTTACAGACATTTACCGGCAACACCAGCAAACTCCATTTATTACGCGAATGTGTTTTCCTATGTTTTGAAATATAATACAAAGTATGTTATGTTCCCATGTGGTTCTAAACCTTCATGAGTAAATTTACCGCAACCTTTTTGTTTCTACTCCGTTTTTCCGTCCCGTCTCTTGTGTATTATTTAGGCCTCTGTGTAGTTGCGATATCATTGATGCAGCATAAGACTTGCCTTGCCGCAACTGAATTCTGAGCCAGACTCCTCTCCTCCTCTGTGTAGTTGCGATATCATTGCTGCAACATAAGACTTACCTTGCCGCAACTGAATTCTGAGCCAGACTCCTCTCCTCTGACCCTACGAAATTTTTCCTCATATTCTAACATGGTATCATAGCGAGTTAAACATTGTTGGTTTAAAAACAAGTGTCTTTACTAGCAATTAAAATTTGTTTTGAGGACATATTGCTTTTTTCTAGCATATTTGCAAGCAGGTAGAAAGTTTTTTTTTTTCTCACTCCGAAATGGCGACATAAAGCACAAGCTTGACTAATCTAATGATAAAAGTTATGACTATTGGACTATTACAACGAAGGCCCTATTTTCTTCTCAAGACATTTGGGGTTGGGTGGAGAATGGTTTTCAAGAACCAGCAAATGTAGAAGCATACAATGCCTTGACTCAAGCAGAAATGGATCTGTTGAGGGACAACAGGCAGAAGGATGAAAAATCTCTCTTCTACATTTTTCAAGCGGTTCATGAAAGTGTTTTCCCAAGGGTTGCAGCAGCAACGAAGTCCAAGCACGCATGGGACACCCTCCAGACAACCTACCAAAGCGTGGAAAAAGTGAAGACAACAAATCTCCGAAGGTCGAGAAGAGCTTTCGAAACACTTTGTATGAAAGAGCGTGAGAATGTAGAATCGTTTTTTACACACATAATTGGGTTGGTTACTCAAATCAGGTCTCATGGTGATACAATTCAGGAAAGCATAATAGCTGAGAAAGTTTTGAGAAGTTTTCCAGCAAGGTTTGATGCCATTGTTGTGGCCATAGAAGAGACAAAGGATCTCTCACAGTTCTTAGTGGATGAGCTTCATGCATCACTAACCTGTCATGAACATAGACTGAATATAGCAACAAGCTCCTCATTGGAGCATTCCTTCAAGACACAAGTTTCATTTGGTCAAGGTAGAGGCAAAAGAAGATCATATGCTAGAGGAAGAGCAAGAAGCCCACACAAAGGTGGAAGAAGCAACTCTTCAAGATGAAGTGGAAGGGGAAACAATCAAATTCCAAGTCAAGGCCTAAGCCAAAATCAAGCACAAAGTCAGAGGTATGATAAATCTCAATTCAAATGTCAAAGTATGGTCATTATGCAAAGGATTGTAGAAAGAAGCAATATGACATTTTCAAAGAGTTAAATTTAAGATTCCATGGCTGGTATAACTAGCCATGGGGGCTAAAATAAGGGTTATAGCTATAGTAGATAACTACCAAGTAGTATTGGAAGATCATCCAATAATATAAAATTTAAATGTTCTACGCCTAAGATCATATGATATTCTAATTGTCATGGAGTGGATGGAAAAATTTCAGTCTCTTATATATTATAAAGAAAAAATAATTAGTTGTTTGAATGAATAAGGCATGAGAGAGGAGGTGCGAGAAGGGAAAACACCCTTGGAACTAAGACCAATTACAACTTCACAGCTGGAGAAATGTATTAGAAAGAGGTGCCAAATATGTGCAGTGCAAGTGGGGTATACAAATTGTAAAGAAAATTCTGCCATCTTAGGAATCTTGCCCATTGTGGAAGACTTTGCTGATGTTGTTCCTAAAGGCACTCTCGGACTACCTCCTAAAAGATACGTAGATTGTACCGTTGAAATTATTCCAGCAGATGCTCTCGTATCTAGAGCACGTTATCGTATGAGCATCCCAGAACTGACAAAACTCAAACTGCAATTGTAAGAGCTATTGCATAAGAAATACATCCATCTAAGCGTGTTTCCTTGGGGAGATCCAGTACACTTTTTCATAAAGAAGGATGGAACGTTGCAATTGAGTATTGACTACAGATAATTAAATAAGCTAAAAATAAAAAATAAATACCCCTTACCCCACATTGACGATTTATTTGATCAAGTAAAAGGGGCTATTATATTTTCTTAAATTGACCTGTGATCTAGGTACCATCAAATAAGAATTAAGGAGGGAAATATATACAAGACAAATTTTAGAACACTATGGGCATTATGAATTTGTAGTTTTTCCCTTTGGACTCACTAACTCCCCAACAATGTTCATGTGTCTCACGAACAACATATTCCGTCAATACCTAAAAAAAATTGTGTTGATAGTTGACATTCTTTTCTATTCAAGAAACATGGAGGAGCACAAAAAACATCTACAAATTGTTTTAAAAACATTGAGAGAGCACCAACTATATGGAAAATATAGAAAGTGTGAATTTTACAAAGAAAAAATTCAATACTTAGGACATGTTATTAATAAATATGGAATAGTTGTAGACCCAAAGAAGATAAAATCTATAGCGGAATTTCCAATGCCTAAGAATGTATCTGATATATGATCTTTCATGGGGCTATTTGGATACTATAAACGATTTATTCAACTATTCTCAAACGTGTCTTATCCCATTACCTCTTTGCAAAATAAGGGAAGAAATTTCAAGTGGACATTGGAGTCAAAATAGTTTTGACCAGTTAAAACACTTACCAAAGCACCTCTTTGAGAATTGCTGACCCATATAAGGAATATATTCTTTACACAGATGCTTGTAAGGATGGTGTTGGGGGAGTCCCAATGCGGGAGGGCATAGTTGTAGCCTATGAGTCTTAAAAACTAAAGGAACATGAATAGAATAATTCAACTTACAATTTGGAGTTAACAATAGTAATTTACGCCTTAAAAATGTGGAGACACTATTTTTTTGTGAAAAGATTCATTTTGATGACTGATCACAGTAGTTTAACTAGAAATTTTAAAACACCTACTTTAAATGCTCAACAAGAACGTTGGATTTCTTTTTTGAGCAAATTTGAATTTGAAATTAAACATATGAAGGGTAAAGAGAATCAGGTAGTAGATTCCTTGAGCATTAAATTGAATTTTGTTTATTGAAGCACATCAATAGCTAAGAAGAGAAGAGAAGTTCCCTTATTGAGTCACCATACCCAGTACCAGTCAATTGTGGAAGTAGGTGGGACAATGGATGAATGACAGCCAATGGTTTTTTGAGCTTATTGAGCAAGAACCTAAACAACATTGAACATCAACTTGGATACAAAGTAAACCAATCAAATTTTTTGATTTATTGAAACAAAATATATGTCTGCAATCAGAGAAGCATTAAATAATCAATTTTAAATGCATACCATAAGAATCATTATGCATCCCACCCCGGCTGAAAACATTTCACCACCACTTTGAGGAAGGAATATTTCTAGCCGTGAATGAAAAAGGAAGTGCCATCATATTTAGCTAAGTGCTTAGAATGCCACTAGGTGAAGGCTGAACATCAGCACCAACCTCTATTTCTTCATCAATTACCTATTCCCAAATGGAAATGGGAGGTTATCACACTTGATTTCATTACTAGCCTACTTGAGACCAAGAAAAAAAATGATTCAATAATGGTTGTAGTGGATGAATTGAGTACATCTTCCCATTTTATTATAGTACAATCTACTTATAAAATAGCTCAAACTGCTAACATATTTATGAAAGAAATTATTAAGTTACATGGAATACCAAAGGTGGAAATCTCTAATCACTCTCTAATAGAGATGTCAAATTTACATGTACATTTTGGATGTTTCAATTTGATGGATTAGATACTCAAATACAGTTCAATACTGCATAGACAAGATTTCATACAGTCCAATACTGCATAGTTCAATACATTCATTTGGTGAAGTTTTCCTACAATAATATCTATCACATCTCCCTAAAAATGAGCCCATTTGAAGTGTTATACGGACAGATGTAGAACACCTATTAATTAGAGTGGTCCAGACAATAAACTAATCTTGGGACCTCATATGCTGAAAGAAATGGAAGAAGCAACGAGAAAAGTGAGGGTAAATTTGAAACTTTCTCAAGACAAATATAAAACTCATGTTGATGAAAAAGTGAAGCTACCAAGAATTTCATGTAGGGGACCATGTGTATGTAAGGGTAAAACCTAAGAATATCTCTTTGTGTTTGGGAGGTTGCATCAACATAGCTCCCTGATTTTGTGGACCTTTTTAGATCCTTGCCCAAATTAGGCATGTGGCTTATTAGCTAGCTTTTCCTAGCCACATATGTTTTCATAACGTGTTTCATGTTTCGTTGTTGAAAAAATATATTTATGATCTTAGACATATCATTAATTGGCAGGATATGAATTTCATATTTGTATGTATGATATAAAACTATTATTAACAAATACTAGTAGTGATTTAATGTTTGTGGGTATAGGTCGAGTTGGATAGAGAATTTCTGGTCAAACCGCTAAGCATCCTAAGATCATAACGAAGTATTGTTACAGAAGCAAGTTATCACCTAGGTTAAAATGCAATGGAGGTACTTTAGCCCAGAAGAGGCTACTTGGGATGATGAAAAGTTCATAAAAGAAATTTATCCCAAGATATTTTGTGGACATGAAAACATCAAGATGGTATTCCACTCAAGGGGGGGAAGATGTAATGTCCCCTCGTAACATTGTAAATATTGACTTACTATAGTTAAAAGAATATTATTTTATCTTATAGGGCGAGAAGGATAACTACTAAAGTAGCTAGGATATATATATTTACAACTAATTTTATTTTCTTTTCTTTTATTCGAATACTAATTATGTGTGGACCATGAAGGAAAATCATATCAGGATGCAATTCTAGAGGAAGCTTCCATCCCAAGTAGTTGGAAAGTTATGGGTTAAGTGGTTACCTACCCAAGCTCCTCCTTGGAAATAGAAAATCCAAAATAAATCCAATAGGGTATGAGGAGTATGAGGCATAAGGAGGGGAAAAGAAGAACATATGTCAAAGCAAATATTGTAGTCAACAAGGTCTACAACTGGATGGCCGGTGGAGTCCACGAGAAGCTTGAATGGTTAGATTATAGAACTTGGATAATTATGGTTGGGATCGAATAGCCATAGGAAAAATCCATTATGTATTGATTATTGTTCTAAGAAAATTACTCCAGGGTGTGAAGGAAGCTCAAGGGAGATGTGTAGTATTAAAAACGGATCTTATTGGTTGGATGGAGTGTTGCATTCCCATGGGTTTTATGGTCCATTAGAATAAGTGGAAGAATAGATGAGTATTGTAAACGAACTCATGTGTTTGTTCCTTACGTATCAAAATAGTTATTAGACTTAGTGAATACATGGTTGACTGGTTGATTATAGAAATATATGTATGTCTTGTTACTGGGTGATTAAGAGAATCGATAGGAAGTGGGAAGAGTGGGATATTAATCCTGAATGTTATAATTCAATAGAAATAAGGGTTAGTATGATGTAACAAGGGATGGGTTGGTTCTCGATCCTATTGGTGGAATCAACAGCAAGGGAACAGTCCCACCTCATTAATACTTAGACCACAAAGAGATAAAACCAAAAAAAAACCTGTGACCAACTATCTATTCTCATTCCTGTACGAGTGATGTGCATTTTTGAAGAGACTATTGGAATACATTGGGTTATATTCCAAGTCGATCCAGTAAACCAAAAAACCAAAAAGCTGAGGAAGTCCCTTGCAAAGCTCGAGTATTTAAAAAAAAAGACAAGAAAGAAAAATAGTGAAAGAAAGACCACATTGAACTCCAACTAGTAATGGGAGTGTGCTTATTGTGCTATGCATTTAAAACATTAAAATAACCATTAATTAAAAGTTGCAAAAGAGAAGAAGATTGAGTAACATTCTAATTTAACGGGTATAGCTAAATAAAAACAAATATTAACCAATAGAATTTACAACTCTCTATATTATTCTGGTGTTAACCATATAAGCACCATGCATGACGAATAACCAAAAAAACACTGAGAATTAAACTTTTAATATTTTTCTAGCAAACGGTAATAACCTCAGGAAATAAATTTTTGTTGTCTGTAAAGCAGATAGTTGAAAGTAACGTATCTACCCAAAGATAACATTTTTTACCGATAGGGCTGGTTTCCTCAACACCAGTAAACTTATCAAAAAACTCATTGAATCTAATACAGAAAAGAACACAAAGAAGCAGTATTAACATAAACTATTTTAAATGTGTCATAATTGCACGGTGTTCAGGAGAAAATCAAGAGTCGGTACAAGCTTGCAACCTTATAGTCAATTTTGGACAATTGTCTATATATTGATGTACACCCTCAGGGTAACAAAGGTTTACATAACTAACATTGAAGGAATATCACAAATATGTGAGAAAATATCACCCAAACCCCGGAATCTGAATAATCCCTATATAAATTTTCACAAAAAGAGCTTAAAACGACATCCATTACAAAACTCAAGAAAGTAGCACCTTGAGGAAATACAACCCTTGTATAAGCATGAGAAGCAGTTAGAAGGGCTAAGGCAGTTGCACAATAACCAAAGAGGAAACTTACTTGCAGTAACATGTTCACCATACCAGGAATCCAATTAGCCTATTTTGGCTGTACAATTAATGTAATAATTTCCAGAATGAATATTATAGAGTAGTCATTTACCTTTTTCAGACCCTGTCATCGTGTGGGCTGCAGGTAGCAAATGGAATCAGTATGTAACAATTTTTCCTTAACATAATCACTAAAATTTTAACAGAAGAAGGTAGATTATTTGTTCTCAGAAAAGTAAGAACCTGACCTGTGATTTAACAGTGGAACTGGAGGAAGCTTGACCGTAAAACTCTCCAGCAAGCCTATGTGGTGGAGGAACGTGCCATATCTCTAAAAGTCTATTAGTTTTCCAAAACATGTCAAATGAGGGAACTTAAGGGTGAACAATTTAGGGAAAAAGTCTCACCATGATGCAACGATGCAATGGCGGCCTCAAGGATCAATTTTATGGTGAAAGAAACCCTTGAATATGAAAACCCTAATGTCGATTGCAGATCCAACCCTCTGTACTGACAATTTCGCAATGATGTGGAGATTAGCATTAGTAGTTAAGGAGAGTAGTTTGTCCAACCACCCTTCTTTTTGTGAACTGTTCATCGGCTATCACACTATTTTCGAAAAATTTAACTATAAGCATGAAGAATTATATAGAATTCTAAACAAGGGAAAACCCTTGTTGAGGGTTAGAATTGAGTTAACACATTGACCGTAACCATAAATATTAAAATTTTAACCTTATGGCGGATGAGTGAAAATTAAAATATGCAAGAAATTATTAAATCTCATAAACATTAAATTTATTAAATCTCATAAACATTAAATTTATAAAGAGTAATCCAAGTGACTATGTTAATTCGACCAAAGTTATCTAATTTCAATATAGATGAACATAGTTAATGTATAAAAAAATGAGTACGAAATATAAGATTTAATCTTTATCCGTGAATAAAATACTGTTTTATAAGAAAT
>APFE031167700.1:0-10347 GCA_000404065.3 Pinus taeda | reverse complement strand
TTCTTCTCAATGATTTGTTAATGAATTATTTCATGTATTCCTTGGTCAATATGATAGATATGCTTTATTTTATGATGAATATTCAGATGCTATGTAATCGTTTGCTTTGTTAGTGTATGCAGGTCTGAAAGTGAAGGAGGAGCTCATCCAGATCAGCAAGGCTGGACTGCTACAACAAGCGTGGGACCTAAGGTAAGATCGAAAACATTTGAACTCTCATAGAATGATGTTTATCTAGAGAAGGATAGCTCTTGTTTGGTTTGTTTGTCATTAGAGAGTCTTAGACTCCTAGGAAGGTTGGATTTGTCCGCAAATATAACCCATTCCGTGTGACAAATAGGGTTGAAGCATCATCACAAGGAAGCATGACACATTTTTGTGGGGGAGCGATTAAAGTTATAACACAATTCAAGTGATTTACACCTCCAATGTAAATGACATCATTGTATGTTTGTGTCAAGTTGTTAGAGAGGCTATTTATAAATAATACATTCAATGTACTTAGATTTCATCTTTTCAGGGTCTCGACTCTAACATGGATTTGTACCAGTAACACTTCATGCAAATGAAAGGGGACCTTTTTGTTTAACCACATACGCACAAGAGCACCATATGCTTCCCTTAAGATCCTACTTGGTGTGTTCAAAGTGGGTTTACATTCACGTTGAGTTGAAACTAATTGTAATGAACTTCCTAGATCTTATTAATAACATCTGCTAGCTTTTCCATATACACGAGATAGAATTAAAGGATCACCTCATCTATAGATGCCCCCATTTATTATGAGATTCAAGGGATGTTCTATTGTCTTTATCAACATTTGGATGGGTCGTTATCTACATTATTTAAATACATGTTTAGAACTTTTTATGAGGGGGTCATCTGATTTAGATCTTTATATAAGGCCTTATGCGGCCTTCCCCTATAAAAATCTTCCAAGGGGGTCACCTCCTTCCATGTTGCTTATGGCCAAATTGACAAACCGAGATTCAAACTTCTTCAACTACCAAATTAGCGAGGCATCATACCTCTTCTTGACCTCGACCTCAATGAGACATATTTCTTCAGAGATACTTTGAGGATTTCCCACCATAGATCACAAG
The DNA here is from genome assembly GCA_000404065.3 of Pinus taeda. NCBI lineage: Eukaryota > Viridiplantae > Streptophyta > Pinopsida > Pinales > Pinaceae > Pinus > Pinus taeda. The sequence continues at coordinate 9,244 of APFE031167700.1, read as the reverse complement.
TTGGATGTCATGGGACATGTTACTCCATCTTCTATTTGGGCTTTTAGAGGATATTTTAAAATTTTGATTGTGTTAAAATTGGCAACTAGGGCCAAATTCCACAGTGGGATAGATCATTTGCTGGAGATGATGATTGCATTAAATTCTTTTTTTCGAGAGTACCAAAATTGATATATAGATCATCTTATTTAAACAACGGAAGTGTGATTTTTGAACACATGTGCAAATTGTTCAGGTCAATTACATCAACATGTAGGCTAAAGAAGCCCAATGGATGTGTCTCTTCGCCCACAGTGAATTGTATAAGTAGAAGTGAACTCACACTTCATTTGGCATCATCATCACTAACACATTCTTCTCTCTCCTTCTCTCATTGGTTCATACAACTACTGGGCAAATTGTTTCTCTCACATGCATGGAAGAAGGACGAGTTTTCTGGGATGAATTACAGGACTAAAATTTCAAGCAACAGAGCAAGTTTGACCAAGATTGACTAAGGAGTTATTGACCAGGTTTGATTGAGATTTTTGGAGGATATTTTTTGTTTCTTTAGGCTACATTTTTGGGCACAAAAATTGAGGGAATATGGGTAGCTTGACCAACACTGGCTTCATGGTTGACTACAGTTTGACCATAGAAAATTATAACAAATTTTCTCTCTCCTTTCATCGAGTTTGACCAAGCTATTTTAGGCTGAATTTGACCTCTTGATCAGGTCGAGTTTTGGCTGAGGATGATTGATTGATGATTTGACCAACATTGACTTTCTGGTTATGGATGAAGTTTGACTGCATAAATTGACAATATTGTTTTGACTTTGAATTGGGCAAGTCAATTTGAATTTTGTACTCTCTCTCTTTGCTGAAATTTTGATATAATAATAAGAATAATTGATCAAATGGTTTTCCCAACATTGGGGTTTTTCCCTGGCATCCGCCAAATTTTGGCGTCCTCTTGTCTTGGCTTGTCTTCTACATATTGTTTTATGTTCTATCTACTTTTACTATCAATGTGATTAATGGTTAATGTGATTGCTACTGGAATTCTAAATTGAAATTGCTACTAGGCTGCTTAAGGAACATTGAAGTAATTGTGCTAAGCATACAACATACCATTGTTAACTAAAATTAATAGATTATCATATCAACCCCTACGATTCCTGCCACATTGATCATTTTCCATCTAAGGTATACAAATCTATATGTAATTAATGTATGTATCGTTGGTTTGATCACACCTTGCCTTATCCATCTAGGACACTAGGTGTAGGAAGAGCTTCCTTTAGCTACCACATTTAGCCGGATATGTATGATCCATGTTTATATGATATTATGTCCAATGTGTACTATTTCTATTATGTTCACTTAGACACTTTGTTTCAACTCTTAATGCTTTGGCTATAAGTTTTAATCTAATTTTTTCCATGGTGTTTCATAATTTTGCTCATAGAAGTGTGTCATCTTGATGGTTTGGGTATATTCTTCATGATTTGAGTAGGTGTTATACATTGATCTTATTGTACCCCTTATTTCCCTTAGCCAAAATTTATCCCATGTCTCTCTTAACAACGCATGTGAAGGCCTTCTAAGCTATGGCTAGCTTCTAATAGGGTATTTTTAAGCTCTAAGTGAACTTCCTAAAAAACAATGGGCTACCTATAATTATTTAATTTTATTGATAACATTATTTATAGATTTAAGTATATTTTTCACCTCCTTAAAGTTTGTTAGATATTTCCCTTATGTGTAAAATTCATATCCATTTTCCCTCCTTATATGAACATACTTACATATATTTTAGAGAGGCGTCATATAGTTCTTATTGATGCCCTAATTAGACTAAGATTATTACTTATCTTCAACATCATTAGATATAAATTCTATGTGAGATGACCTCCTTTTGCTCAAATAAAAATAAAATTAATTCAAACCTAAGCAACCATAGCAATTGCTTTATAAGATTTTACTACCTATTAAAATCTAATTTGGCGGCTAATCTAAAATCTAAATGGACCTATTAAAATTTATTTTCCTGCTGCTATCCTCCCTTGCCAGGTTTGGACTCAGTTCGCTCTTTCTCTGCTCATAATATTTATGATTTCACAGTAGATTCCATACCCTTCTATGATATTCAATTCTTCGTCTCCCTATCGATTCGACTAGATTTTTCACGTGTATTTATTATATCAGATCTGGGTTCACTCTTTTTCGAGCTTTAATTCAGATATTCTTCTCCTGATTTGGATTTGGAGGCTTTCGCTATAATTCGGAGCAGAAAACATGTTGTCCGCATATGAAGGTAAAATTACCACCTTCGCTAAATTGGATGTGTATGGATATATTTGAAAGGTTAGATCGTTGTCCCCTTACAAATTTATTTTCCACTTGTCAATGGTGCAATGTTAGCTTAAAACCTCAGATTAAAGAGTAAGTGGCAATGTTGGCCATTCATTTCTAGGTATGAAAACTCACTAGATGTTTGAAAATTGAAGTGCTTGAGTTTATTTATGCTTAGGGTTAGATGCAAAGATCTGTGCAAGGAAACCAAATCAAAACATCATTTATGCTAAATTCAAATGATAAACCTTGAGAAAAAACTATTAGCATGACAACATCTAAGTTAAAAAAATTGAGCAAACGCAATAAATTCTTATATCAAAGAAAAAGAATGCAAGCCAATTTGGAATAGGCCCCTTTTAAATGGATGACTTGTAGATAATATCATACAAACAACAAATCAATCTAGAAATTATTCCATCTCTTATGGTTTACTAGTAGAACAAAATCTATTTGTAACAAAAGTTGAAGAAATTAGCTCATTGCAACAAGAAAAAAGAAACTTAGTTCTAAAGGTAAAGAAACGCAAGTCCTAGGCTGCAAGTAAACAAAAGTTAAAGGAAAAACTCAAAGAGATGATTGGAAAAGAAAAGAAAAGGCCCTAAATGCCTCCACTAGGCATGGAGTCTTATCTTGACCCTCAAGAAAAATTCCTTTTGCCTTGTATTTCTAAAGTTTCTACACATTCCCTGGTAAATGCTTGGAAAACATCACTCTAGGAAGCTGGATCATATAGAAATCAAAGAGAGGCTAGACTAGTATTAGATCTAGTGTAATTAATGCAACTAAAAAAATTGAAATTTCTAGGCTCAAATTTGAAGTAAAGAATTAAATTATGAAAATAGTTAACCCCAATACTCAAAATTTAGCTTAAAGGTTTTCACGATGAAACAACATAGGAACACTCCATATCTTACTTGCATTTGTTGATGTTGCACTAGCTCCTTCCTTCAACATAATATGCATACCCAAAATCCTTTATATTTCTAACTTGTGACTAAATGCTTAAGAGACAGGAAAAATTTCATACCAATAGTGAGAAAATGAGAGTTTTATTCCATTTCCAACTATGTATAAATGAGAGGAGTGCCATCCTATTATAGGAAGAGATGCCTCCTAAGCCATCATTACAAAACCATGTGCCATCATGAAATGGTGTGCTCAATACAAGCAATAAATAACTAACTCCCAACTAACTTCCTCATATGTGTGGACCTCTCTTAGATGTTAGGTAGTGCACTCCAACCCTTTCCCACATTTGAGGGTAAAAATAGTCAAACACAAGAGTGTCTTACTCCTTTTGGCCAACAAACCCTGTTCTTTCCCACATGTGAGGGTCAAGAAAGTGTGAAATCATTAGTGCCTCCACTAAAGAGCTCATAAATGTGTACAAATAGTCTCCCACATTGGAGAGAGAGGAGATAGAAATGTTGAATTTCCACAATCTTGGGTCTAGGATAGAGTCTTAAAATCTTTGACACTACCAAACAAAGAATCTCAACGATACTACTTTGCACAGTGGAATATAAACAACAGTAAATCAAACATGCACAGACTTCAACCCACTATGGTCTTCCTACGCTGCACCGATGAAGACCAACATAGGGCAGAGAGGGATGCCACCTATCACTGCAAGATTTCCATCTCCCACAATGAATATAGACTAGGATGTCTGCCCATCACTTGTTGTAAAAGTATTTCTCCACACACAAGTCTCGGGATCCACAAACTGCTCCTAGTTGATCAGACCCTTGATCTCAACAACTGTCTCTCTTGAAACCACCTTTGTCCATCAAGGTGTTGTTCACCAAGCTCTAACTTGGACACTATCACATTGTCCTCTAGTAGACCATAAGTTCCCATTCATGTCCACACTTAGTCTTCTCTCACGCTGCCCTCAAATTGTCCACGAGAGACCAAGTCCACACTATAGCATCTACACTTAGTTAGGGCATCCCCACACTTAGAAGACCCTTACACATGGATTCCCACACACTCCACCATTCCACCCTTTGATCTACAATAGAGGATATATTACACAAATATGGGCATCAACAACTTGTCCTCTCCTAGGAGACCATAAACCATGCGATCTTCTCCTAGTTGGAGTTCCTTCATGCCCAAGGAAACTCCAAAAAATGGCTCCCACAAGATGCAAACTAACCAATCCAATACTAGTCACAAATTGTGACCCAACACAAGGAAAAACTAGAGAAATAACATACCTTTCATTTGTTGTTCAGAGGCTGAAGTCTGGTCACTCGTTAGCGCATCCTTATAGACCACAAAAACCTACCATTTGAGATCAAAACCTCCACCAAACACTACGACCTCCTCAAATCTACAAGCCTCTGCCACTTGTTGTCTTGGTAGGCACCTATAACACCCAAATTAGGCTTGTTTAGCCCTCCAAACAACCACCATAGGTTTGTGGCCTAGTCTCCACACACCTGTGATCTCCTCAGCCTATTCTAGCATGAGAACTAACGTCAGCTAGCCCAGAACAACTTCCCTTGAGTGCGGCTATCCCTCATTGATAGGGCAAGGTAGTTTGTTGCTATCCTAGCCTCCAAACAAGTCTTGGTCTTCCTTCAAGTATTGCGGCTACCCTAGATATCCACCTATAGGTCTGTGACAACCTAGATTTGGGACTGTCCACCCTCAATCAAACCTTCAAATAGACCCAATCCCTTCTCCTTTCACCTGCATTCACACCTTTCCTTACTTTACCTTGCTGTGGCATGAGACAACCCTCCACGTAGTCAAAGAGTCACCCAAACTAACCCTAAGCCCTCACGCTATTCTGTCCTCTTCTCCTATGGAAAAATAAAGGTATCTCCCTCTTCACCAAGTTGTTGTCCCTCCTTCTTAATGTTGACTTAATGTTGCTCTCTTTGCATGTGTAATAACATCACATATCACTCTATATTCATATCCAAAAGAGGGTCTCCTTCCAACATCACTCTAGGGCTATCCAACTGTCAAGGAGGCTTACTAAACTTAAGTCAATCTTAACTCATATCGTGCCAACTCAACATTAAACTTAAAAAATTCATAACTCCTCAACGAAAACTCAAAATCATATGATTCTCATTGCATTAGAATCGTCTCACTGAGAGCTATCATCCTCATCCATCACATGTCAAAGAATCGTCATGATTTTGGCCCAAACATCTATGGGTGAGAAACCCCAAGCTTGGGTTATAAGCCCACAAGTCTACTTGTGGTGCTCTGACCTCCAACCCTCAAACACTAGGGCTTGGAGTACCTCCCAAGCTACACAGAAGTCAACACTCCCTCTTAGCAAGGGAGGTACTCCCAAGACTAGGAAGTAACCATCATCATTCGATGACACTAGCCCATCTGGCATCCATCACTACAACATACCTTGTAAAATGAATCTGACAATCTTGTTAGTTCCTCTACCTCATCACATATGAAATTGAAGGTCCCAAACATGCATAGTGGCTTCTCTGTTTGAGCCTACACGATTTCATTGGCTCCGTCTTGCAAGAACTCATCCTCTTGGATCAAATACCACTCATGCAAATCTCACCAATCTCAGACATTCAACATCACGATTCGATGAAGACTCTAGATTGCCAACCTGTATCCATCACATGAAGCCATATCAATCAACCTAATCTCTTCCATGCCAAAGAAACCCTTGAGTTGCCCCAACCATCTATGACAATGCATAGGAAGTCCACGATCTAGAAACCGCCACACAACATACTGAATTGCACCAGGTTCGCCACCGATCCACCAAAACTCCCAGCCCATCTCATCATGTAGCCTATCGAGACCACATCTCCAAGTATTCAACTGAACCCTTTGCTCCATGATCCAGACACCCACAACTCCCTCTGAGTTTCTTCGCTATGCACACTTTGATTCACTGTCCCTCAAAGTAGCTCAGATATGCTTGAAAACCATGTTGAATTTCCACGATCTTAGGTCTAGGATAGAGTCTTAAAATCTTTGACGCTACTAAACCAAGAATCTCAATGATACTACTTTGCACAACGGAATATAAACAACAGTAAATCACACATTCACAATATATGGACAATTTTTTACAATTTTGTACAATATGCAACTTCGTTATATAAAACAACATATAATACAACAGTCTAGGGCTCCCATACCAGGGACAACGACCCTCATACATCCACTAGTAGAAGATACAAAACTGGGACTTGGTGTCAGTTCATCGACAACCAATCTGTCCTAAAAAAGATACTCTAACCATCTGGCTATCGCATGCTCTCTCTGCTCATCTCAGTTGTACCCTGTACCTGCTCGGTCCTTCAGCTCCCGATCTCCATCTCCTACCTCTATAAATGATCCAAGTACATCTGGCCATTGAATCTCAGCTATTTAGTCTTCTCACTAGTTGCGCCTTCATCCATCAAGGCCATAACACATTGAGACTCCACTGTCTAGAGGCTTCACTGTTAACATAACACCCAACACTTGGAATCCACCATTATTTTTTTTGGTATTGACACTGTCTCTCATATTGTACATCATTATTCATGATGGATTTTCACTCCATCCTGGCATCCTGCCACACCCGCTTTATTGTTGCTTCCTCATAACTAGAAATTTTTATATCAATAATGGAAGATATCAATGCAACATAACTACGGAACCTTTTAGGAGGATGGATTACCTAAATGGAAGTAGATGAAGCACCATCCTTCTCTGTTTCCTTCTGCACTGTCTGTGTAAACCACCTGGGTTTCCTGGCTATATGGGAAGGGAGAAAAATATCTATTCCTATACGAGAACCTATTTGAATTGCACATGGTCTGCTTGAAACACATAGATCAACACAATGGGTAGGAAGCGTTGTCTTCTCCTTAATTAATATTGGGTGCTTTTGGAACTTGGAAGTCCATGTATATCTAGATTCACATCTTAGCTTACTACCATCTTCCTTTGAGAAGGAACATAAATCTTGTAAGCTTTATAAGACTTTTTGTAGCTAACTAAAATACCCTCCAAGTTAGAGGGTTCAAGATTCATCCTCTACTCCTATGGAACATGAATATAAAGTAGACTCTCAAACACATTGAAATGAAAAACATATGGTTTCTCCCTTGTGAAGGCTTCCTTGGGAGTTTTTTGCATCAACACCTTGTATGGACATCTATTTAGTATGTAGATTGCAATATAGCAAGCTTCTGCCCAAACGAACATGGGAAAATCTAAGTCATGAACCATAGATTTAGCAGTCTCTACTATAGACTTGTTCTTCCTCTCAACAAAAACCATCCTTTTGCAAATTTTATAATATTGTCATCTCTCTCTTGATCCATACCTTTTAGCAAAAAGGAATCAAAGTCATTAGAGGTATCCATGCCTCCATAATGCAATCCTAGTACCTTGGTTTTCCTAAATGATTGGTTCTCAAGAAGAGATATGAACTCTTGGGACCTGCTGAAGGCCCCATCTTTGGTCTTCCTAAAATATATTTAAGTTTTCTTGGAAAAATCATCAGTGAAAGTAACATAATAAATATCATCTGTCTATAAATTTGATGACATGGATCACAAACATGTGAATGGACTAAATCAAGAATCCCTCTAGATCTATACTTTATGTTTAGGAAAGAAACCTTGACATGCTTATCGACTACATATTCCTTGCACATCTCTCTCTCCTAGAACTTGAAGTCAAAGAATCCATCCACCATTTGTCTCAAAATAATTAGGGATCCATAGTCTAAGAGATTAAATCTTTTGTGCTAGACCTCACATAGATTGTCACTACTAGTCAACAAATCTTTGTGCTTCATTGGATTTGCTAGCAGTTTGTAAGGCCACTCTCCTTGACTCTTTTGGCCAACATTTTATTAGAATCAAGGTTCAAAAGTTTGATGAATACTTTTTGGTGGCTAAAACTAGAATATTACCTCTCTACAAAGTCGATGACATGGATCACATATATCTGAATGAACTAGACCAATAATCACTTGAAATTTATGTTTGTTTCTTGGGAAGGAAACCTCGGCATGCTTATTGAGTGCACAACCCTTGCATGCATCTCTATCTCCTTGACCTTGAAATCATGGAATCCAACCATCATTTTGTTCAAAAGAGGTATGGAACCATAGTTTAGGAGACTAAATCTACTACGCTATAGCTCACATAGATTTTCATTGCTGGTCAACAAATCTCTCCGCTTCTAAGATTTGCTAGGAGTTTGTAAAGGCCACCCTCCTTGACTTCTTTAGCCAACACTTGATTCGAATCAAGGTTTCGATTTTCAATGATTAATTTTTTATGGTAAGAAAAACCCTCTACTTCAAATCCGCTAGACAAGAAACCAAAAGGAAATTTTTTAGTCATACATTCCTCATGTGGATTCAATATTTCTTTGTTTGGCACATGTAATGGGATGGATCCAAATCCAACTATTGTGTACTTTCCATTTTCACCAAAATCCACTTTCATGTTGTACTTTCTAGTTAAGAGAGATGATTTGTTTAGGGATGTGTTTAGAGGCTTCACTGTTAATATAACACCCAACACCTGGAATCCACCATTGTTTTTTTTGGTATTGACACTATATCCCATATTGTATGGATTATTCTTCATGATGGATTTTCAATCCACCATGGCATCCTACCACACCTGGTTTATTGTTGCTTCCTCATAACTAGAAATTTTTATATCAATAATGGAAGACATCAATGCAACATAACTAGGGTACCTTTTATAAGGATGGATTACCTAAATGGAAGTAGACGAAGCACCATGATCCAGATTTAAATAGGAACGCAATAGATTACAGAGATAACCATAAATACCGAGATGTGATAACCATAAATAAAGAGATGCAGCGGAAATAATACTTCATTTCATTAATGGAAAATACCGAAATATGCTTACAACCAGAAA
>APFE031167694.1:0-14020 GCA_000404065.3 Pinus taeda | reverse complement strand
AAAATAAGTGTTCGACTCGCATTTGATCATTCACCATCCCTTCTTCACCTGCAGGCAGATCTAGTCTAGACAGAAAATCAGCAACAACATTTTCCTTACCTGGCTTATCAACAATAGTCAAATCAAATTGCTACAATAAAAGTAACCATCTAATGATGCAAGAATTTACATCTATTTTATTTATCAAATACCTAATTGTAGCATGATCCGTGTGTACCAATGTTTGATAACCAATGATGTAGTGTCTGAACTTGTTTAGGGAATGGACTACAGCTAGGAGCTCCTTTTCAGTTACAGTGTAGTTTAATTCTGCCTTAGAGAGGTTTTTACTAACAAATATATGGTATCAGACAACTTCTCTTCAAATTTCCCTAAGGCTACTCCTATTGCTTTGTTCAAAGCATCTGTGTGAATGTGGAAAGGTAGGGCCCAATTTGGACCTCTTAAGATTGGGGCAGTTACCAGCTTACCTTTCAACACATCCAGAGCCTCCTAACAATTGTCAGTCCATATAAACTCAACATCTTTCCCCAAAAGAGCAAACAATTGAGAGGCTAGCTTACTAAAATCCTTAATGAATCTTCTATGATACCTTGCTAAGCCTAGAAAACTTTGAACATCTCTTACCTTTTGAGAAGATGGGACCCTTTGGATGATAGCAATCTTTTTGGGATCCACCTGTAATCCTTGCTGAGAAATTGTATGACCTAGCATGGTCCCTTTAGTCATCAGGAATTCACATTTTTTAGGACTGAGGGATAGGTTCATTTCGATACACTTGGCTAAAACGTTTCCCAGGTTAGTAAAAACTTCCTGGAAGTTGGAACCATAAGGGGTAAAGTCATCCATATAGATCTCCAATGAATCATGAACCAGTTAAGCAAATATGCTCAGTCCTGCTCTCTGGAAAGTGGTGGAAGCATTGCATACCCAAAAGGAAGGACCTGGTATGCAAAAGTACCCATGGACAAGTGAAAGTGGTCTTATCCTAGTCTTCCAGGCTGATTTGGATTTGGTTGTACCCACTAAACCCATATAGGAAGGAGAAGAACTTCTTCCCTGCCAGGCCATCTAACACTTGATCTATGAAAGGCAAAGGAAAATGGTCCTTCTTGGTGGCCTTGTTCAGTACCCGATAATATACACAGATTCTCTACTTCCTGTTTTTCTTTGACACTAGCACCAAAGGAGAAACCCATTCACTATCAGAGATGGGGTAGATGAATCCTACATCCAACAACTTTTGCAATTCTTCTTTGACAATGTCCTTAAGGGTTGGATTCATCCTTCTTGAGGCTGCCTAACTGGTTTACAATATTCCTTAATGTAAATTTGATGAGTATAGATGGAAGGGTGGACTCCCTTCATCTCCTTATAACTCTAAGCAAAAACATCCAAGTGATTCTTCAATAAGCTACACAGTTCTTTCTCCTGAGAGGTGGACAGGGATGAGTTTATCTTCAAAGTTTTTTCTGGGCCAAATTCCACATTCTTGACTCGATGGGAGGTCAAATTAGCCACACAGAGATCAACTAGAGGATTAGCTTGGGTTTCTTCCACCAGCTCCTCTAAGGGCAACACACTGGGGGGTGGATTCTGGATCAAGTTCTCAATAAGATCATCCTTGGTTTGTGGAACCCCCATGGTAGTTTTTACTATAAACAATGGTGTGGAATAGACTTCATCCTCATCTTCCTCCTCCAACCAAAGGGGTAAATAATGTTCCAGCAGAGGTTGGGCAGAAGGATAGAGGACTAGCTTCTTGGACATATGCCCATTCTTGATTGTCATGTTCCGAGCTTGGTAGCTGATGTAGGCATCTACGATAGCCAACTAAGGTCTTCCTAGGATGAGAGGATACCCAATGAGCTTTTCCTTTGGATGGAGAACTAGGAAATTAGCAGGGTATTCCCAGGAATCAATAGAGACCATGACATCTTCCACAATCCCCTCAGGGGTCACACTGGAGCGGTCTGCTAACTGCAGTACTGTTGAGGTATTTCTTAGGGAACCCTAAAGGTTGAGTTTGAGCATAGTGTCCTTGGTTATCAGATTAATGGTAGCCCCTAGATCAAGCAAGGTATGGGAGATTATGGTGCCATTGATGTGGACATCAACTATAGGACTTCCAGGGTCTAGATATTTCAGACAAATTACCTACCCCAACATCAGATCAGATAGTTGTCCTATGACATTGATAGTTGGGGCATCTCTCTTTCGCCTGCCTGGGTGTTTGAAGCACTTCTTCTTGATCATCTTGTTGTATATAGGCATGTCCTTTATGGCTTGGAGAAGGGGTATTTTTACACATAACTGTTTCAGTTCTCCCAGAAGTTCAGTTTCTTCTGGGGTCGGTTGGGTGGTTCCAGTTAGTCTCTCAGGAAAGGGTGGAATGACTTTGGGTTCACTTTCCTGTTTTTCTTCCTCATCCTCCTTAGGAGGAGGTTGGCTATCTGGGAGAACCTTCCCAGATCGTAGGTTAATCTCCTGAATCTCCACAACATAGGTTGGGCATGATGTTTCCCCATTATATACCTGCTGGGCCTGTCTGTTGTTGGGGTTTGGGTTTGGTTGAGCAGGTATTTGGGGTTGTCTTAGAGGAGCAAGATGTAATGATTGAGATTGAGTAGGTGATGGAGGTAAAAGAGTGGGGGGAGAGTTATACTGGGGCCTCCACCCCTGATGAGGTGCACTCCACTAAGGCTGTGGCTGATCATAAGGATGAAATGAATGAGCAACTGGAGGGGCCTGGTATTGAGGAGGATATAACCAAAGAGGGGGTGTGGACCAGGAAGGATGAGTAGGGGGACCTTAAGAAGGCATGGAAGTGGCTTGATTGGGGTTGTAATAGCTCTTGAAGGTCCCTTGCATTCCCTGTTGGTAAGGTTTGGGCCCATGTGGCCTCCTTTGGTTCATGAAATAGAGTGGTTCAGTGGCATCCTCAGCGCCTTGATATGCAGCTTTGATTCTAGGCAAGGAAGGGCATTGATTCATAGGATGGTCTTGTTCACAGACTACACACACTTCTATAGAGTGCAGTGGGCATTCGTTCCTAGGGTGCTTTCTCATGCACCTAGGACAGAAGATGGCCAAAGCTCTCTCAGGTTCCTCTTGTTTCCTTTTGATATGCAAGGTATCCATGTGCATGGCAAGAGTCTGCCTCACCTCGCTCTTGAAATCTTCAAATTTGTTTCTAAAGGATGAGCTGGATGAGGATGTACTAGCTAATGGGTGACTTCCCCTACCTCTCTTCCTAGCTAACCTGGAATGGTTTCTAAGCACAGTCTTTGTGTCATCATAAGGTAGTTGATAAATGTCTTCCCCAGCCAAAAAATGGAGGGTATCTAGAAGGTCTTCAGGGACTCCTCTGATCAGAACCAACTTCAAAGATTTAGGGTCAAGTGTGTACCTAGCCCTTTTATAATTGAGTTGAAATCTCTCTTCATAGTCTTCTAAAGATTCATCACTACCCATGGTCATCCGAAAGATTTATTCCTTGGTTTCCTTTGACCCGCAATAGTCCCAATATTTGTTGTTAAAGGCTTGCTGCATTGAGCCCAAGTTGTGATACTATCTCTAGTTAACCCCATGAACCAGCACAAGGTTGCATTCTTGAGGGTAGAAGGAAACAACTTCAACTTCTACTCGTCTTTTGCATAATCATAGGTTCAATAGAGAACAACAAATTCAAACAAGAAAGTTTCAGGATCTTCGGTAGTCAGTCCATGGAAGTGAGGTAGGGCCAAAGGACTTATGTTTTTCATTTTTGTGTCCCCATTAGTCTCCCAGATAGGAAAGGTACCTTCTATTCTTTCCCCATTCCCTCTAACGTTTCTATTTTCAGCCATGGTCTCAGGACAAATGTTTTCTCGCTCTTCTTCTGTTATAGGATCTTTGTATATCTCTAGAGGTTCACCTATAAGATCTTCTGGATCACTGCCACCAAAGAAGAGAGAAAGGTGACTCAGTGATGTGTTGGGGGTGTTGGGTAGGAATTTTCCTGAATTGTCTCTATTCCTACGAGGCATGAAAGGAAATATCCTTTTTGAATTTTTGTGTTTCTTTTTCCGCTTGTACCTGCAAAAACTGAAATGGATTGAACAACAAATTGTAGCTAAATAAAATAAACCTTTCTGAAATGAAAATTTTAGAATTGAAATGAAAGCAGGAAATGTCTAATCTACTTTTGCTGCAATGAAATTGCAGAATTGAAATGAAAGCAGGAAATGTCTAATCTACTTTTGCTGAAATGAAATTGCAGAATTGAAATGAAAGCAGGAAATGTCTAATCTATGCTTGCTGAAATGAAATTGTAGAATTGAAATGAAAGCAAGAAATGTCTAATCTATGCTTGCTGAAATGAATTTGTAGAATTCAAATGAAAATAGGAAATGTCTAATCTATGCTTTCTGAAATGAACTACTTAGCAGAATGTTGCAGTAGAAAATAGAAGAAAAGCAGTAATCACAAATACTATGATGCTTCCCCGACAATGGTGCCAAAAAGAGTGGTGAGCTCCATTATTGCAGCAATAATGCTACAACTCCTAGGGCTCCCTTCTTTACTTTTATCAACCCGATAGTTCGTAACAAACTTGGAAATGATGGTGCTGTATGCACAAGTACTAGCTCTTACTGCAGGATGTCACTTGATCAAATGGTAGAAGTTCACTAGGAGCTTAAGCCAAATTCTATGAGTTCTTAGAAGAAGCTTTTACTATGATTGCAGAAGACTAATTCTATAGGGACTATTCCACTTGCAGAAAGAGAATGAAAATTGAAATGGAACTCAAACCCTAGCAAACCCTAACAAACCCTAATCATGCAAGAAAAGAGATGGAAAGTATTGAAATGGGTGCCATTGATTACTAAAAAGGTAAATTGTATTTATTCAAGCTACTTTTGAAAAGAAATGGAAATAAATCATCTTTTTGCAATTTTGAGTATTTTTATGTGGATTTATTATGCTTGTAATTTGACTAATTGTGACTGTGCAGAGGTTTGGTGGGAAAGGAAGATAGAGTTGCATTTTGCAGATGGTGAGGAAGGTGTGGAGGGGTCCTGAGAAGTCTCTAGTACCCTTCTGGAGATTTCCATTGCAATCAAACTTCGAAAAATTGCTCGCATGAACTTCTACAGGAGGCTGCAGGGGATCTACAGGGAGTTCTACATGAAGTTCTATAGGAGGAGGCCGAAAGTGATTTTTAGAGGTTTGAAGGTGGAAAAATGGTGGGAAAAAGGAAATGAAGGTTGGATGAAGGTGTTTGAGGGTCTAGGCCTCTGTTAATGAAGATCAGGAAGGAAGGAGAGGGTTAGACTTGCTCAAAGGGTAAGAAAGCGACTTTGTGAAAAAATGCAGAAATTAGGAAAGTTTGGTGAAATGTGGTGGATGAGTGAAGGATTCTATGAAATATGAGCTAGTACAAGTTGTGCTATGGAAGGATGACAAGCTGGAATGTTTTTCAAGTGAGCTTCACACCTACTTCTTAAGACTGACCCAAGCAAAAACCGAAAAAAACAGAGTTTGTCTAATTTGACCTAAAAACTGACCTAAAAAATAGAAAAGTGCTGAAAAGAATTTTATAAATATGAAACTATGTGAGAAAGCCATGGTAAATGAATAAGAAATGGTCTAAGCATGTGAATCCAAGCAAATATCAGCTTCTCCAACTCAAAGCATCACACTAGCAATTGCGTGAAAGGAAAAAAACAATGTTTTTGATAGGAGCAGTAATGCCTTGTCCTCAATTCATGGTCCCAAAGAGGGAGAAAGGGGATCAAGGCTTGTTGGTAGCCCTTTTGGATATTTCTTTATTATTACAACAAACTACTTAACCAACTTGAACCAAGAACAACTAATTTAATCATCAAAAGCAACCTATTTTACCAAAGCAAGATTAATCCTAAACAACAGAAATCAGCTTATGAATGTAAAAAAATATATATATAAATATACAAAAGAGGTGCTGGGAAGCTTGGGTTGGGCCCTAACCCAAGAGCTTCAGCCCTCTAGAAAGGATCAGTGCTAGTTCAAAGCTGGATTCATCCTCATTGATCAAAAAATAATAGTTACATCACAAAACTATTCACAAAAGGAGCTCAAAAATGAGCTGAGTACAATACTGCACAAAAGTAAAAAAATAGACTATGAAATGGCTAACCTATTGAGGCCTGAAGCCTTTTTATTTATACAAGTGAGGACCCCCAACAGTCCCCCTGAACTTAAGGAATTCGGCTACCTAAAACTGGAGATAATAGCAGCCCCACTTGAGTTGCTCGGCTGCCCCTTGGAATCATCGATGTGGTGGCCTTTTAACTCTGAGCTGTTGGTGGAGAACTTGAGGAAGGGGTCATTAATGTAGGAGACACCCCTCCTATAATTCGTCAGCCCTATTTCCTCAAGTTTGGCTGCTAATATGCTCATAAATGCCTGGTCCTTGTCCAAAAATCTGCAATAAATACTCATTAGTCTATGTGGCAAAGTGACTATCCCCATTCACTCAATTGACATAAATATATTCAAAAAAATGCACAAAAATATGGATAATGGTGGATTAAATGGAAATAATAGGCAAAATGAGCCCATATAGTTACCCATTTCTGGGGCTCATCACCTGTCCAGCCACTGTTCCTTCGTCAACCATGGATTTTTGTTCTCTCACGCCATGAATTCATGGATCTTACTATCCAACCAGTCTTCGACCTCTTTCTTAGTTGGATTCCAATGATACGACATCACACATCTCTTATGCAAATTCCGGTCTCGACAACGGAACCATTTGTTGGCTTCATTGAGCCCGACCCAGGTTCAGCATTAGTTAGCCAAACAAATCCCTACACTACTGGCCCTTTCGGCATTAGCCCACAGAGTGTGGACAAAAGTCTCACCTAAAGCAGTATTGGGGGATGCTAGAACCAGGTATTCGTACCCTAAGATGGTTGTGATGTCGTTTTATACCCTTCGTTCCTACTTTCGCGCAAGTCGCTAAAATTTAGGGCTTCGTCAGTCTACCCTTTATTCCACCCTTCAGTACCTCCGCGAAGGAGTACGATTGATTGTGATCTAGGTACTGTTGCACTACTATGACAGTGTATTGTAAAATCTCCCAAGTTATCTTAACTAAGGAGTACGATTGACCTTTACACAACCTTAACTTGCGATCTAGGTACTTTTTCACTACTATGACAGTGTATTGTAAAGTCTCCCAAGTTATCTTAACTGTTTTACTTATCTTACTGATCAATCACAGTGAGTGCCATGTAAACTGATATCCTTACTTGTGTTTAATTAACCAATACAGTCACATACATTCGTGCATCACATGAACATTGTAAATTGAACCCAAAATGCAATATAACCAAATCCATTAACAAGAAATAAATACAAAGAATTTGCAGAATACTTCTCTTTATTGATATCTTTAGATTAATAAAGACTTTATCTGCCCTGCGCACACAACTGCAGGGGTCCTAACACTTAGTTGCGGACTTCCACCCTAAGCCTCTGTGCACTTAGCTATAGAGCCTCTACCTATGCTAAGACCCAAGAACACTTAGACTCAATGCTTAACTCCTCACTTCATTCTTCGCTACTCAAAACTACTTAGAGCGAGCTTACTTAGCTCCTTTTTATACAATCCCATGGTCCGTGAACCATGGGTGGATCTTTACAACTGAATTTACATTTTACAAAATAAGGGCGGACAACCCTTTATGAATCTTGAAACCTTCGCGCTCTGTGACAACAAAATGTGGAGACTTTACAAGTTTATTACAAAATTGTCCCAAAACATGGGCTTTTAGCCCCAAAACTGTCATTAGGGGAACTCGTTCCAAAACGTTATGCAGTTACCTTGATGTTTGGCGCTATATGAAGTGGGAGATTCTTTAGAAGGAAAGGAGGATACAACATAGAATATAGTCTGCTCATTGAACCCCCCTCAAGTGACGATGAAGGGGTAGTGTTGACTATGCCACGAAGTGCGGTTCAGTTAATTACAAAGGGTATCCCGAGGATATCTCATCCATCCACTCCACCTCCACCCCCACTCTTCAACATGGCAAACATAATGAAGATGCCGATTTTTAAAGGAACAGCGACCAAAGATCCAAAAAAAATTTATTTTGTCGCACATGCTATTTGGACAACACAACGGATTATAATATTAAGAAAGAAAAGTTGGTTTTAGCCTTACAGGATCACGTTGTGATAAACACAGTAAAGGACATGGGGCTAAATTTGGCCATGCTTCCACTCCAGACCATCCATGCTCTGCATCAGGGGGTTTCAGATGAACTTATGATTCGAGAGCAACGCGACCTCATAGTCATAAGTGAGTTTAAGGTCAACAATGAATAAATGTTCATGGAAAAAACTTAGGCTCTGAAGGCAAAGGAGGAGATGCAGACACGAAGCTAGAGCTTGGATACAACGATTGAGAAGGCCTACAAGTTAGTACGCAAATTGAACATACCGGAGGATGCCGAGGCCTTAGCAAGAGGAAGGAAATTGGTTGCCACGGTACGTGCATCAAAGGATGAGGTTGGTAGTGTTACCTTTGATTCCCAGATGAAGATAGCAGAGCTGAAGTTGAAGTTACAGGCTAAGACTCCACCAAAGGCTTGGGAGCAGCGCGGAGCAACAATCAAGGAATATATGAACACATTGGATACCACAGTCAATGACTGTGCAACGATGTTTGATGCAATAATGGAATTATGGACAAATCTGTCGGAGGACCCGAACCTGCAGAAGTTGAAAACCAATGTCTGAGAGACACATTAGAAGTATGATCAGGTTTGAGCAACTGCATGCACTTTAGTGTGAGTGCAACACCATGCAAAATTACAGGAAGGAAGGTAGCTGTAAGCATCCGCAGAAGAATTGCAGAGGAAAGAGGCCCTTCTAAAGGCCAGATCATAGCCATGGCTAGAGGAAGCTTGTTAGCTTACTCTGTCACTCTAGGAAAATATTAAGGTGCTACAACAGACACATAGGACAATGTGCCTTGTAGTGGAGGGCCCGACAACATAAAAATTGGTCGAAGAAGTAAAACAGGCTGTGGTGCAGAGTGCTGGTGAAGTTGTAGTGTTATGGATTGAGATCGGGGGTATATGCAGCAAGATCGAGGTTCTAGCTAAGTGACGCAAGGGCGAGTCACGATCTTTGTGTTGGGGGCCTGTTAGGATGGGGTCCCTAGGGTCAGTTTTGGGGTTAGTTAGCCCAAGTTTTGGTATGAAAAAGGCATATTTTAAAGCCAGTAGAGATAGAAAGAAGATAATAAGACCTATATTAACTAATTGGAACCACCACTGCAAATGGAAAAGGAGCTACTTTAAGTTCCCAACCAAATGGTCTCCCTTATAATCTTGAATGGTCATTTTGAGTCTACAACACAACCTTGGTGTTGGTTTTATCTTGGGCTTGACCCAAGTTTGGATTTTACTGTGCACTAACAAAATATTCAATCACTGTCCCACTCGGCGACGACTTGGAAGAAGATCGCAGTCTCACTTGAAGTGACTATGGGAGGATGTAGAACCAGGTTCTGCAGCCTTGAGGGATGATGGAATGTGGTATGTTTATGTTCTTCTATCCTTAACATACATATATTATTTTGCAGGGTTGGATTATGTACTTAACCATGTCATTAAAAACTATAAACAATATTGTGCGGAAGTAACATATAACCAAAATATTGAACATAAAGAAAAAGATACATGATAATCATACATAAGTTATGTCCATAAAAATTGTACTTCTTATATTAATTCCTTGAAACAATGTACAATTCCTCAACTTGCACACCCAGTTGTAGGTGTACATGTACTCAGCTACAGACTTTAGGTCTTCATGCACTTAGTTCCGGAGCCTTTCCTTCAAGACCCAAAATAGATTACAGATATATTATCTTATGCTCATATCATTACTATATTGTTTTTCTTCGACCTACATATTTTCTACCATATATACTAATTACATCAACAGTTACATCCAAATACATGGTCCTCCTAAAAATAATGAACTATTTCCCAAACCCCTTACAAAAATAAGGGACTTCGACCCAGCCTGAATCCCCTAAAACATCGTGGTACATAGCTCCGCAGTACTGGGAACTTCGATCCCTAAGATGCAGAGTTTTGACCAAAACTTTGGCCAAGCTAGGTTGCACCCAATAGGCCCCCAACACTCACATGTGACTCGTCCCGAGTCACTCAGCTGCTTTGCCTTGAATATTCGATGCGATGTTGTTTTAGGTGACGTTGTATTGTTGTAGTATCTCTGTTGCCTACTTCTCTTCTCTACACACTTCTTCTAGTAGTGCCTTTGTCACTGGTCCTGCAATATTCTGCAACACTTCTCCTTCCTTTTGTTGAAGCTCTTGGAGCTTCCAATCCACTTCCTATGATAGCTGGAGAGCCTCATCCTTCCATGGTTGAGTTCTCTCCATCAAAATTTTCTCTTCCATTCTGAGTTCTTCGATCTTTTCCTAAAGTGCCTTTGCTTCATTGATTCTAGCAAGCTTTTGTGAGACTGGAAAGGGATTCGCAAGCCTAAATCTCCTCTAGCTACTTCTTCTTATGCTGGATGTCATCTTCTATCTTTTGTACATTCAGATCTTCCTGCAGCGAAATCCAAATTTGTATGGTATCATCCAATAGTTTTCCACACTCTCCCACTATCTCGGAGATGCCTATCATTGCAGTCTTTAGGTCGATGTAGCTCTATACGTACACTTATGGTAGTGTGGCTGGTTGCAACTTCATTTTCATCTCACTGATCTTTATTTCATATTCATCTTCTTCTTTGATTCCTTGACTACAAGGTCGAGCTTCACGACCTTATCTTCTATTGATTCCTCCTCATGGACATCCACGTCAAGAACTTCCTTGCAAGTGGATTTGACCACCTCTTTCAATCTCTAATGTTGTAGTTCGGCGTGATCCTTATCCTTAATGGCCTAGTCGAGTTGTTTCTTCCTTGTAATGCTTTCTTGTTCTACATGAATATTTAATTGTGAGGTGCGTTGTTCGTGCTCCTTTAGCTCATTTGTGATGCCTTGGTGCGGGTCATGTAATATTGGAATGGGCAATGCTGCCATGTTCATATGGACATGATCCCAACCTTTTACCTGCTACTTGACTTCAACGAAGTTGAACTGCGGAACTCTGTCAGGTATCTGCATTATCCTCATCCTAAATTTCGTCTCTATTAGTCTTTGTGGATGGAGTCCTTGGCCTATCTGTGCTGGTTGTTTCGATGTTTGCACCAATATTTTAAATTCTACAATACTCTGCCCAACACTTTTCAGCAGCATGCCATAGCAATCCTCTATTTGTCTCCATGAATCTGCTGTGTTAGGATATTCCGACACATAGGAAATCGTTAAGTTCAACTTGGTCTAGTATAGAGTTAGGTAAAGTGTGTTTCTTTACCGTTGTACATTTTGTAACTTACAATCCGACGATCACGATATGTAGTGATCCAACGGTTCACTCTCGCCTTGGTATTACCGACACTTGATCCGTGGCTTGACACCCGATTGGTCCATGAGTTCTATTTAAAGCGCATGGAGGGTCATTGTTCGGGTAATCCATCTATGAGAGAAAGATTATGTAAATTTTCATTCTTTGATTAATAAATTGCCTGAAGTGGCCACGTTGGCTCAGGCCGTGGACCGTTTCCCTCTTTGAGGGTTTTAACCACGTCAAAAATACTGGTGTATTGATTTGAGATTTGGTTGTGAGCAGTGTCCTTTTGGTATTCTTTCTGAGGAACTTACCCTGTAAATTTCTACATGGTATCAGAGCTATTTGAGGGCCGCGTCCGTTGGTGATCCAAATCTGAAGCCGGTAGAACTGCATGCGGCTGTCGTTTCCTAGATCTACTGTTTCTAACTACTTTCAGGCCGAGAGGACTGCTCTGTTGTGTTCAGAGCATCTGTTCCAGTGAGGAACCCCTTTCGTTTCACGCGAAAAGGTTTCCGGTAGCCCTATCTGCGTCATTTTTAAGATCTGGAGGTATATAGTGTTTATCTGCAGTTTACTGTTATTTTCTCTCTGGTTATTTCGGTTTTTGTTTATTTAGCCTTTTTTTATCACCGGATCTATACCTTTCATTTCTGCGTATTCTCTTTTCCCTGCGACTCTGTGCGATCTGGGCAAATCAGAAACAGAAAGGAAGTTTTTTTTCTCTCATGTGTATGCTCTTTTCCCTGCACCTTAGTGTGATCCTGGAAAATCAGAAACATTGAGAAAAATATTTAGTTTCCGGCTAAAGCTAACTTCGAGCCGTAAGGTTCGTTTTTCTTTGCATATTCGTGTTGGGTTTTGTGTTTTTGTTTTGTAGGAAAAAAGAGCTTTCTGAAGGCAAGCACGCAACCCAAGGCCCCCCCCCCTCTCTCTTTCTCTCTCTCTCAAATTTTTTGTATAGCTCAATTGGTTCAAAGCTATTTTAAGAGAGTAGAGGTCTTGGTTTCAAATCTCCATTTTGTGAGGGCATTTTTTTTCATTCCCGCACATTCACGCACTTTGCTGGCAACTTCAACAATTTTTTTTCAAAAAGCCATAACTTCTTCATCCGGAAGCCTTTTCCAGAGCCGTTTTTTTTAAACAACCTAATTTTTCAAGATCTATCCATTGGAACACTTACTTTCAGCGTCTTCAGCTTCAGTTTTTTTTTAAATGGAAAGTCCATGCCAAGTCATTCTTGACAGCACTAACTACTTCCAATGGATATCCTACATGGAAGATTTACTTAGAAGTAAAGGTCTATACAGAATAGCCACGGACCAAGAGAAGAAACCAAAAGATGAAGACAAGGCTGCAAAATGGGAAAATAGACAAGATCAAGCACGTGCTTTGATAGGGATGTCTATTTCTCCTGATCTTAGATTCCATATCGCAGAACTTGATACTCCTCATGAAGCATTGGACCAAATCACTAAATTTTTTGGGATTAAAAATGAAATTAGAGCCCATCAACTTGAAAATGAGTTGCTTACATTGGATCCTAATAATTTTTCTTGCACTGAAGATTTCTTGTCCAAATTCAAGACCCTTAGATATCTCTTGGAAGGTGTTAAGGTTAAGAAAGAAGATAGTAACCTTATTTATTCCATCCTTACTAAGTTGGGACCAGCCTACTCTGTATTTGTTTCCACCTTCCATTCTACAAGGGAGGCTTTCATTTGTCAAGGAACAGACTACAAGGCCCCTTCCTTTGACTCTTTTTGTGATTCTTTAATAAGAGAACAAGAAAAACTCTTACACCTTGGTCTTCTTAATCTTGGAAACTCTTCCAAGAAAGCGTTAGCCGCCGAGCAGCAACCAAATTTAAAGAATCCTAAGAAGTCATATCCTAAAAAGAATGGTCCTAAACCAAACAAGGGTCCTAAGCAAACTCAGTCTCAAAATGAAAGATCATTCAGCAAAATGATAAGACCAATAAAAACAAATGGAAGAAGACTGATAGACATTGTAACTTTTGTAATCGAGATGGCCACTTAGAATCTAAATGCTTTAAGAAGATGGAAGCCTTGGAAGCCGCAATGAAGAAACATAACATCCATGTGGAGCATTCTTCTACTTCAACTTCAACTTCATCTTCAGGAATGGCACTTTCTGCATGTCGTTGTCAATCATCTCAGTCTGGTTATGCATTAAATGTATCTTCTTCTTCTCATTCTCATGAGTGGCTCATTGATTCTGGAGCCTCTTATCACATGGCCAAAAACAAAGCCATGTTTTCTTCTTTACATGATTGTAACACCAAAAATATATATGTTGGTGATGATAGATCTCTTAATGTTGTAGGGACTGGAACTGTTCATCTAGACATTGGTCAGTTTAATGATGTATTATGTGTTCCAACCTTATCTAGCAACCTTCTATCTGTATATCAGATAACTCATTCAGGTGAAGGTAAAATTGTTGAATTTTCACCTCACGATGTTGTAATCAAGGATCTAAGAGATCCTAAATAGATTCTAGCTACTGGTATTGCTGATGATTCCACAAGG
>APFE031167687.1:121032-186162 GCA_000404065.3 Pinus taeda | reverse complement strand
TTTGGATATATATTTTTTTAAACACATTTTGAATTATTTATTTATTTTTATTTTGGTTTTTTTTTACATTTTTATAGATTTTTTGTTTTTTTGTCATGTTTTTTTTTTTACTTTTATGTTTTATTACTAATATGAAAATCACCAACATTTAAAAAATATTATCCACACTTAATTCATTAGAAAATGTAAAGTGTAAAACTTAAGCCCTTTAAACAAAAACAATTGATGCTCATCAACACTTTTCAAAATCAAGATGAAAATCACTAAAAAAAATGTTCACACTTGATATATAAAAAAATTTAAAGTGTCAAAAAGAAGCCCTCTAAAAAAATGTGTTGATGTTGCATCAACACTTTTCATAATCAACATGAAAATCACTACCATTTAAAAAAATTGTTCATACTTGATACATAAAAAATTTAAAGTGGCAAAACTATGCTAAAAAAAGGGTGTATTCTGAATCACCATTTTTCAAATTCGAGTGATTTTTTGCTACCTCAAAAAAATAGGTACTAGGTCATTTTCTCGTTTGATCGATAACTATGTTTCTTAGACCTGTAGATTGCATTGATGCCAAGTGTTTGAAAAAATGTCAGTCCCGGTTGGGGATGCTCAGGCCAAATCTTGAGGTTGATTTTGAGTATTCAGTATTTTTATCATGTCTTTTAATGATTATGAAAATTGTAGCAAGTTTTGGCCAGATGTTGAGCTAGAAAAGTGGCTCAAATCAAAGGGTCTTTGTCACAGGCCTGTTAAAAAAAATTCCAAAGTCACTGGCACAGAGGCTATGAGAGTGAATTTGAGTTTTTGGTCACTGTATTGCCTATAGCATGAGAGCGACTTTGGGTTAAGAGGCTTAAAACAACAGTGGGACCTAGGGACATGATGTTTGAGTGGCTAACATGACTCCTAGGGGTGTAATTACTGATATGGATGGGTTTGTTTGATGTGTTCCTTCGATTCCATTTCCTTAAGGTCACCAAGGAGATTGAAGACCTTATAGTAACCTATCTCATCACATGTTTGCCCGGATGCTTGGTTGCTTGGGTGGACCTAGGAGGAGAGGGTGTCACATATTAGTATCAAAGTGGGTTGCGCTCTCTTTGGGTCATGTTTGATACCAACAGATTGGTATCAGAGCATGGTTCACCCCTCAGACTAGATGGGCTATGTGTGGTCATGCATGCATGTTAGTTGTGCGTGTGTCTCTTACACTTGTGTTCCATGTGGTTGTTGCACTGCATCATATTGATCATGGTTGTAGTAAGATTATCATGAGGAAATTGATGCTGAGTTTATGGAATGCATCGTCAAGAGTATATGGTTGGTTATATGATTATATGCAACTTGATTACATCTTTGTATGTTGGGTTGAATTCTTGATTATTTGATTACATGTATCAATCTTGTAGGTTTACTACAAGAATTGATTTCTTATGCTCGAATACATGTGGTTATGCATATGTGTAGTTGATACTTGTATAAGGAAATGTGTACAATGGAGTAATGGTTTTTTTCATGCAAGAGGTAATAGCATTCATTGTTGATATGGCCTTGCATTGCTGACTAGACCCTACCTAGAATGATGTTTATGCATTGATGCACTTATTTGACGTATGTATATTTGTTATTATGGTTATGTTATACATGCATCATGGTGATTTGCTGATCTTGCAGACAAGGTATCCTCCCTGAGTTGTGTAAGGTACATTGATTTATGGTGATTTGGTTTAGTTGACATAGTATGCCTTGCAGGAAAGAGATCAGAAGGCTAAAAAGGTGGTAGACTACACAGAATCTCCCTATGCATCAGATGACCAACATGGTGTGGGGCACTCTTTTTACTTGGAAGACACATTGAGAAGCATGAAGGAAGAAATAAGGAGCTGCAAAGCAGACAATAACAAAATCATGTAGGAACAAGAGAAACAAGCAGAGGTGAATGTAATATTACTTTAGAGTTTGTCAGATTTGCAGCGACAGGGACCACTTCTGATCAACCATGGGTAAAAGGACAAAACTAATGGGGCATATGGCAGCAAGTATCCTAGTAGACACAGGTCGGATAGATAAAACACGATTAGAGATGGTAGGATGTTGGACACTCCAGATAACATAGGTGATAAACAAAAATATTACTCTACTTCTGGTTCTAATAGGCATCATGATCGTCATTATCATCATCTGTAGAGGTGGAGTGATGGGGGATACTTTCCAGATGAGTTTAAGAAATAAAATCCACCTACCTTTGATGGAGAAATCAATAAATTGCAAGATTCAGAGGCTTGGTTGCTTGGTATGAAGAAATTCTTCTGATTGAATGATTATTCTGAAAACATGAAAGCAAAGATAACCAATTTCAGTCTCAAATGTAAAGAGAATATCTAGTCGGAATACGTGAAGAATTTCAAATATATACATGAGGAAGATATGACTTGGCATAAATTTGAAATACTCTTCAAGAAGAAGCACTTGTCTGAGAGAAACTATGATGACATGGCTAAGGATTTTTATGAGTTATGGATGGGTTCTATGATAGATGAGGAGTATACTAGTAGGTTTTTGTAGTTGTTGAGATATGTGCCTTAACTTAGAGAAGTGAAGGCTAAGGTTTATAGATTCGTTAGTGGATTTCCAGTTGCATATAGATAACAGATGGAGTTCAATGAGCCTAGATTGTTGGAGGAGTCCATCTAAAAGTTGAAGCACTATTATGAGCAGTAGAAGCGCAAGGTTGAGCCTAAGCATGACTTGGAATAAATGAAAAAGATAAAGGAAAATGGCCACCAAAGAGAGGAAGACCTCAACATGCAAGTGAGAAATATAATGAAGTTCCTTACAAGAGATTCAATACAACTGAGAAAGGACAAGGAGAGCAGTAGGATAGAGGCGGTGGTAGGGAACCATTGCAGTGTTGGATATGTGGTAAGGAACATCATAAGAGGGATTTTCCACAGTATTAGAGTGATGGTAGTCCCTAGATCTACAATTCCTAGGAGGTGCATACAATTGGTGATGTTGGTCATAGAATTCCCCAAATTTATGAAAATGTGGACAATAGGCAGGTGAATCATCAAGCATTGATCATTAATATGGATGGTAAGCTTTGTGATCAAGCTATTTCTATTTTGATTGATCCTGGATCTAACTATAGTTATAGTAATCTTGACCTGGTGGATAAGTGTGGTTTGAGAAAATAAGTGCATGTATAATCTTGGTTGGTACAGTTGGCTACGGGTATAAAGAAGCGAGTTCACCGCTGGATAAGAGCTTGTGCATTTGAGTTAAATGATATGCCTACAACAACACATTTGAATGAATTACCATTGGGATCGTATATTATGATTTTAGGTATGGATTGGATATACCTTCATAGAACCAAATTGGATTTCTTAACAAGGCCATTGAGTGTGTGGATGATAGTGGGGAAAATATGACTTTGTAGGGAAAGAAGAAGCCTACATCAATGAGGATGGTTACCACTATGTAGGCTAAGTGTAGTTCCATAAAAGGTTGTGTGATGTTTTCAGTACACATTTCTAGTGACAAGGACAAGGAGGTTGAGGATGTTGATGTGTTGAGAAGGTACCCAGTTTTGCAACAGTTTTAGGATGTATTTCCTAGGGAAATTCATAGTTTCTACCTCACTGGGAGGTAGACGTTTCTATTGAGTTGGTGTTAGGGACAACTCCAAAATCAAAATCACGTTATACGATGAGCAAACTTGAGTTGGTAGAGCTTAATTTTTTGTTGAAGGAAATGTTGGACAAAGGATACATCAGACCTAGTGTATTGCCTTGGCGCACACCAGTGTTGTTCATAAAGAAGAAAGATGGTACTCTTAGATTGTGTACTAACTAAATGCAACTAAACTAGGTAACAATCAATAACAAGTACCCTTTGTTGAGGATTAATGATTTGTTTGATCAGTTAAAGGGACTACCAGTGTTCTCTAAGATTGACTTGAGATCGGGATACCATCAAGTATGCATCAAGGAACAAGATATCTTCAAGACTACATTTAGGACTAGGTATGGGCATTATGAGTTTGTTGTTGTTCCATTCGGTTTGTCTAATGGTTCAACTACATTTATGTGTTTGATGAATAATGTGTTGCACCCTTATCTAGTCAAGTTTGTTATTGTATTCATTGATGGAATACTGGTATATTCTAAAAATGAGGAAGAACATGTTGAACATTTAACAGTAGTGTTGAGGTTGCTAAGAGAGATTAGTTATATGCTAAACTTAGCAAGTTCAACTTCTTTTAGACTAAGGTATATTACTTGGGGCATGTTGTCTCCAAGGAAGACGTAACAATAGATCCAGAAAAGATAAGGGCTATCATGGAGTGGGGAGATCATAAGAATGTGGGTGAGGTGAGATCATTCATGGGATTGGAAGGTTACTACAGGAGGTTCATCAGGAAATTCTCATGCATTTCATATCCTATCACACCATTGTAGCAGAAAGGTAAGAAGTTCAAATAGATATAAGCATGTGAGTCTAGTTTTGAGCAACTTAAGAAGTTGTTGACATATGCCCCAGTGCTAAAGATTGTTGATCTAGACAAGGGATTTATAGTATGTAGATCTCCTTACAAGAGGGGACTTGGTGAATTTATCATGAAAGGATAGGTAGTGTTACGAGTCACATAAACTAAATTAGCATGAGAAGAACTATCCAATGCATGATCTTGAGCTAGCAACAATTATATAGGCATTGAAGATGTGGAGACATTATCTTCAAGGCAGGAGGTTCATATTGACGAGTGATCATAGTTGGTTGAGGTATTTGTTTGACTAGCCGAACCTAAATTCCACACAAGCTAGATGGTTGGATACCCTTAGTGAGTTCAACTTTGAGATTAGATACATCAAAGGGAAGGATAATCGAGTTACATATGCTCTTAGTAGGAAGGTACAGGTAAACCATATAACAACTATGAGCTCTTATTGTATAGAGTTACAGGATATTATTTTGCAAGCAGGTCAACAAAATGAAAAATAAATGGAGACCATGCACATGTTACATCAAATTATAGGTATAGGTATAGGTACAAGTACAAGTGAAGGTACAATACAGGTGATCAGGATGCAGACTACTGTCTTATGGCAGATGGGTTGGCGAAATTTAGGGACAAGATCTATGCACTGAATTGTAGTGAGCTCAAGAAGCTTATCTTGAGAGAGTTTCATGCGAAGGAATTCTTGGGTCATCCAAGATACCAGAAGACATTGACGATGATTAATAAGTTCTATTATTTCCTGAATTTGAAGAAGGAATTGGCAGAGTTTGTGGATAGATGTTTAGATTGTCAATAGGTAAAGGTAGAATGTAAGCATCGAGGTGGTCTACTACAACCTATAGTGACTCTGGAATGGAAATGGGAGGTCATTTCCATGGATTTCATCACAGGTCTTCCACGAACATTGAGGCAGCATGATTCTATTTTGGTCGTGGTTGATAAGGTTGAGAAAGGTAGCTCACTTCATTCCAGTAAAGAATACATATTTAGCTAGTGAGGTAGAATAGGTGTTCATTAGAGAGATAGTGAGACTACATGGTTTTCCAAAGAATATTATGTCAGACAGGGATGAAAAGTTCACTTCCATGTTTTGGAAGGATCTATTTGTAGGCTTGGGTACAGATTTGGCCTTCAGTACAACTTATAATCCGCAGACATATGGATAGACATAGAGGGTCAACAGGATCTTCGAAGATATTTTGAGGATGTACGTGATGCACCAGCAAAGGAAATGGGAGGAGTATATTCCATTGGCTGAGTTCGCATACAAAAATGGTTATCAGGAGTCATTTAGGATGAGTCCTTTCAAGGCATTGTATGGATGGAGTTGTAACACTCCAATCAGATCTACTGAACAGGGTACTTATTGGACTAGAGATGTTGATAGACATGGTCCGGGAAAGGTAGGTTATAAAGAAGAATCTAAAGGCATCATAGGATAGACAGAAGAGTATGAATATCAACACAGGGTATTCAATGAGTTTTAGGTTGGGAAGCATGTGAAATTGCGCATCAACCTCAAGAATATCTCTTTGGGGATTGGTTCATGTGCGAAGTTGGCACCACGATATTGCAGGCCTTTTGAGATCCTTATGAGGATTCGAATGGTGGCATATCAACTTGCACTATCTCCAACAGTGAAAGTCCATGATGCTTTACATATTTAATTGATTAAGAAGTATATAAATGATGTTGATCATGTTATTGATTGGTCTGTATTGTAGGTGGAGCAAGAAGGAGAGTTCCAACTGGTGCCTCAGTGCATACTGCAGTGGAAGCATATCATGCTCAGGAACAGAGCCATAGAGTAAGTTAAAGTGTATTGGAAACACTTTGGGCCTGAAGAAGCTACATGGGAAATGACGGATTAGATTCGGGCCTCGTATCCTTCATTGTTTGTCAATTGAGGCAAAGCAATTTTGTTTTGATGTTGGTTTATGTTGGCATATATTTTGTTGATGTTCTGGAATATGTGTGCGTATGTATATAGATGTAGATAACACCATGAGCTAAGTTATAAAGCTCCAATAAGCGGTATGGGTGTCATGTTATTATGGTTGTTATATTGTCATGTTGTCATTATGTTTTTCTTTGAGCAGGTCTTTCATTGTAAATACTACAACGAGCTAAGTTATAAAGCTCCATAGGAAGGGTGTTTTATTTTAAGTGGTTTTTCTGAGGTCATGGTGTGGTTTAACACTGAGGATGGTGTTCCCCAAGGGAGAGGGTTCTGTAACAGACCTGGTGAAAAGTTCATGTAATAAAAATTAATAAAGGAAAAATAAGACCACAATTAAGGGACACTTATTCAAAGCTGAATGTTGGGTAAAGATATCCCAATGGGCATCACTGGATGTTTGTTTTAGCTAAGGAAAATTGGCAAAGCCTAAGGAAAAAGAATTAAAATGAAAAAATGCATTTTTGGCACATATATTTATGAAAATAAAGGAAATTAGGAGAAAAGTACGGTGAAAGGTCACATGTTTCATGCGAAGAGGAAATTGAAGGAAAAAATGGAAAACGAAGAAAATAGAGGCCTCATCAATAAAAAGGCTTTTGAGGATCAGTTGGTAACCTTTTTTAGTTCAATTTTGGAGCTCTCTCATTATTCTCTCTCTCTCTCACACTCTTGGTCACTTAGAGTTTTCTTGGAGCACTCTAACTTTGTATCAAGGAACGACAAGAAAGCAAAGGGAAAGGAAGGTAAGCAAGGATTAAGGAAAGGAAAGCAAGATCAAGCAACTTTAGTAGGAATACTTATAGGTAACCTTTTACAAATGTGATTTCCTATCTATTTTGGACATGCATTGTTTTGCATGGTTGTGTATGGTTCTCTTGTTATCGGTGGCATGGTTTTTTTGGGTTATGACAGTGGTTTTTAGTCTAGCCTTTCCTTTTTCTAGATGCCATGGTATGTTGGGATGTTTATTTTGGTTGTTGAGCTTTGGTTTATCGGATGGATTTTTGAATCTAGGGTGGAGGTGGTCTCATGTTATATTCCAAAAGGCCCATGAATCCCTTTACCAGTTTTGGTAGGATACATGGTAAATCTTGAGGGAGAAGTCTCAGTTTATGGCCTAGTGATCTGGGTTTCGATTGCGGTAAATCCTGAGAGACTGGTCTCGGTTTAGGGCCTAGTGATCTGGTTTGGAATATGGTAAAGCCTAAGAGACTAGTCTTAGTTTAGGGCCTAGTGATATGGTTTGGAATATGGTAAGGCTTGAGAGACAAGGAGATCGAAAATTCCTCAAGGATAGTGATGGATTCCAGATGGCATTCCAAGTTTGGTTTAGTTGTGATCAGAGCACCGGTTTTGGTGTGATCACAGTTTGATGAGGGTGGAGGTGGTTTAACCTCTAGATTCCCTTGGTTGTTATTGGATTGGTTTTTTGATGAGATCCAACATTCATGGTTCGAATATGGCACGAGAGTGACTGGCTGAAAGAGAGATTTGGTTCAGCCATGTCTATGGTCGGGTGGTACGTACAAGTCCTGAAATTAGTTGGATTTTCCTATGAATAATACAAGATGATTTCTCTTACTTTTTCACTAGTTTATATGTGGATTTAATGGCTATCATATCTATGGTATTTATATTGTTGTATGTTCGTTATAAGCATGGTTGAATGAATGGTTTATGTCATGGTTATTTCATGTATTTACTTGTAATCTTAAATGAATGTATGAAAGACCTAATTGATGATGTACTAGTTCAATTGAGAAGGTGGTGATCCTTGTAGTTATGTTTCTATTGTAAGGGCTACAACCACCCTCCAAATTTTTTCCTTTTCTTTGTTTTGGAGTCTCCCTCCTCAAAATCTTAGGAACTTATCTTGCATTGCTCAGGTACTTGTGTTTTCATTTGAATTTATATTTTGTTTTGAAACTTGTGTTCACTTAATTACATTGCTC
Source organism: Pinus taeda (assembly GCA_000404065.3). NCBI lineage: Eukaryota > Viridiplantae > Streptophyta > Pinopsida > Pinales > Pinaceae > Pinus > Pinus taeda. The sequence continues at coordinate 177,722 of APFE031167687.1, read as the reverse complement.
AACAACCATAAGTTGACCCTGTGACTTGGTTTACATCTTGTTCTTACGTTGTCTTAGAAAACTGTGTAGTCCTAGAGGGTAACCTGCCTTGCTCTCAGGAATTGCACATAGCAGCCCATAGTGTTGCTTGCTATCAGGAATTGTGAAGAGCAGCCCGAGAGTCAGCCTTGCTCTTTAGAATTGTGTAGAACATCTTTATAGTGAGCTTAGGCTCCAAAACTATGTAGACCTAGCTAACAAATTTTCTTCAGTTGGGAAACTACATCGAGCATGAGAGGCATCCATAGTCACTCAACCTAGGAATTGCACAGAAGAATTATGTCCATTGTTGTCCAATGCATGTACTAGAAAATTTCCCAGTTCCCTCTAGATCTATGCAATTTCCTCATGCATGCATTATAATCCTTTCCCGAAAAAGAAAAAAGAAAAAAAGAAAAAAACATCCCTAAAAATTAGGGATCTATTTTTAACACTGGAAGTTACACTCAAGTCAAGTTTAGAAACTTCCCACCACTTGTCACCTTTTCCTAGATTTTTGGCATGTGCATCATAAACCCTAGGTTTATGAAATCTATTTAAACAACACCTCAGAGCTCATTCTACACATTCGATCTTGGAGCTCTGGCATTCCCGAGGCATATAGGAATGTTCGCCACGATTGGAGCAACTTTTCCGGGTAAGTTTTGCTTTTCAAGTCGTTTGTTGCTTCTTCTATCGCTTTTAATTCCTTGTCTTATGTGAGAGTTGTTTTGCATGTTTTACTGAATGAATGTTGGCATTTTAGTTAATTGTTTTAACTTGTAGAAGTGTCGTTTCACATTTTGCATTGTCTTTCTTAAGTGTCGCATGCATAACACTGTTTTTGCACAAACTGTCATCGTTTCGGTGACTCTCTCCACTAGCTTTGTTTTTTTTCTATTTGATTGACTCCTGCATTTTTTTTTTATATTTCATGTAGCATCATTCAATAAAATCTGTACCATCCTTCAACTGTGCATCTAGATCTAGTCATTTTTACGTTGCCCTTGGGTAGATTTGGGTTTCCTTTTCTCAGATCTAGCTCTCCTAACATGCACTGCGCATTCCTGGATCTCAAGGCTATGCCTTGGCTCCAGGAATTGCATAGAAGCTACCTGACATTAGCCTCCAGCAGTACTCTGCATAGTTCTAGGAGACAATGCACAATCTTTCCCACTCAGATTACGCAAAGTGAAGTCCTAGCCAGTGGTCAAGTTGGACTGAACTGTTCATTACACAGTTCCATTCCACAGTCATATTCATTGGAATGTGCTCTGCACAGTTCCAGTCACCAATAGGTCTCACTGGAAGCTAGGAATATGCAATGCACAGTTCTAGCTGAAATTCTCCAGCCTATGAGAGTCACTACTGTGTAATCTTGCCCAAGAGTCACCCCTTTTGTTGCATGATCGATCCTTGAAGTGCTTTATATTTTTAAGCTGAAATTTTCTTGCCGTGACTGTCCACTCTGTATCTAGGTACATTCACTATTGAGAAGTCTCTCAGAGTACATGGATCATGGTTTACAAGAGAGATGGATCAAAGGACACTATAGAGAGAAACACTAGAGATGTAGTTGAACAGGTTTAAATGAACTTACCTATCTATGCAGACACACAAATGTTCATAGATAAGGACATGAATATCACATGGTAAGAAATAAATGACATATTTGCATGTAGTTGCAAGGAAGATCTCGAAGATTGACAAGTCTATGTGAACATTCACAAGTTAGGATTGTATATAGTTTCACGCAGGTACCTCGCGTTCCCATGCAGATATATAATTCAATGGACTGACTCAAATATTGATCCCGAGACGATGACATTGAGAAATAACAGTGGAACAAAGCTTTCCACCTTCAGGTTAGAAAACTACCATCAGATGTATCACTTTCTAGAGCTAGTGAATCACATGGATACACTATTCTTCACTCCCAACAACAATGTAAACACTAGGGACTTCATGAATGGTTGGTTAAAAGAGAGATCGAAGTTCAAGAAGACACCTAACCAGGCCTACAAGACAAAATCACTTAGGAAGGTGTACCAACACTTGGTCATATTCACATGTTGTTTGTATGGTTAATAGAGCACGAAGACCTTCCCACAAAGTTGGGTGATTATGTTAGATCATATCGAAAATGAAGGAAGGCCTTTCAATTGGTCAGACATGTTGGCTCTTCAGTTGAAAGTGCACGTGTCTAATGCCTAGAGTCCACCTAAAGATGGAAAAGCAAGGTTCTATATGTCCACGTACCTTCGTGATGTAATCTGTGCCTGACAAAAGTTCCCTGGCATGGACTAGACATGGACATGCACCATTAGATGATGATGTGAACATCTATTGCAAGTTTCTCTTAGAGTACAACTACCGAGGAGTCATGGCAAGGCTATTTGACCACTTTATCACCCCACTTTACATGATGATCTTCGAACATGATCCACCTTGAATGTCCTAAGAAGTAATGCATACATTTCTTAACATTGCAGATTGGTATGCCTCACCCAATGACACCTTCATTAGTATGTTTGGTGTGGAGAAGCCTCCCCATGAGCTACCAAAGTTCGCCATAGACAAACTGGTCATGTAAGAGGTTTCATATAACATCTCCGTAGGGTTATTAGTAGGATTTCATAGGAGGAACAAGGCACCATGAGATACTCTTCCTTTTTGGATTGGGTTGTACAAGATATGTACCTTGAAAGATGTAGTTGTCGAGGCCGAAGAATTGAATAAGTTCGGGTTTGGCACTAAGAGTTTCATTCCATATGATCCTCACTACATATGCAAGAACCATTGTGTGAAGGTGTACTTCCCATGGATCCACGAGGAATGTCATTGGCCAAAGGAATATCCTTGGAGGCATTGCTACAACTCCTCTAGGCTCAATGAACTGGTCAGCATCATTGTAGAATGGAAGGAAACACTCCAGGTAGTAGAACCATAGGAAGAAACAAAAATAATAGTGAGAAGTAAATCGAAGCAAGACAAAGGAGAGAGGAATATTTTCGAGAGTGCAAAGGTAGAGAAAAGCTACTAGTTTAAAGAAGATGCCCTTATTGAGAAGTTAGATTTGGAGATAGAGGTGAAGAGGTGACATCACGAAAGGAGAGTAGAACATAAGAGAAGAGAGAAGAAAAGGTTGGAATACACAGAGAGGATATTGTAGGAGACAACGAAGAAGTTGAAACTAGAAGAAGAGTTTGGGATGAGAGAAAGGGAAGAAAGGAAGAAATAGGGACATGAAGAAGGACAAGGCACATTGATAGAGAAAAATTCATAGACACAGGTTGAGGAAGCAGAATAACTAGTAGATGAAGAAGAGGGTGAGTGGGTGCAATTTTGGGAAATTACTCAGCTGGTTGAGCAAGTAGCTGATGTGACAAACATGGAGACGAAACATGAACTACAAGACCAAGATACTGATCTCATGCTAAGAGCATCAGAGATCACACCACAGTATCTGCGACCTTCAAAATCACAACCAGTCTTGAGTGAACAAGGAGAAGTTGTTCTCCTTGATGATGATTTAGAGATGGATGTGTTCAATCTGGCATTTGACGAGTCACAACAAAGGATTGTACATGAAGGTTCCAGATGATCATACAACACACATAGAAGAAAGGGTGATTGTACCATATGTCAGAAGACATTCAGTTGCCATGGCTGAGGCTTCTAAGACTTATCTAGAAGCCACAAGTTCAATGATAAAGTTCTTGATAGCAGAGAATGATTGGATGGCCAAGAACTTGCAAGAGGCGAGGGAGAGAACAAAGAAGTCCATAGGATCCACTATCAAATAGATGAAGAAAGAAAGAGTGGCAGAAATATCAAATTTGGAGGCAACCAATGTAGACAATGTATAACAAATTTGAAATTGTGCACGAAGCAGTTGTCCATCTATACGACTTTCAGCACTAGTGTGCATAGACAACCCAAACTCTCAAAGACATTCACACTGCTATTATGCACATGCAAGCATGGAAAATGAGGTACAAGGGAGCCCTGCTTTACTTTCACAAGAGGATGAAGACAGAGGTTGAGATAGACAAAGCATGGATTCAGATGTTGATCCAGAACTATGAGAAACTTCCTCCGCTCATCACTAACATTGAGGCGTCCTACACACAGTTTTTTAGGAGTCTAGATGTCATAGTCTGAACGCACATTATCCCCTCCATTAGAACCCTCACCCAAGTTAGGAGGAAGAACCAAGTTATGTTGGATGTTGAAAAGTACATGGAGTAGTTGATGTGTGAGTCCACTAGTTATGACTTGTAGCTCAGTGCAGAGAACATGCATAAGTACATAGGTGGTCTAGCCACACTCAGGATAATGTTGCACATGCTTCAGGATGAGATGGATAGAGGTTTCAGAACCATATACCCAGAAGCCATGGAGGCACAAGTTCTCTTTGACAAGGATATCACCAAACAGTACGGGGACACAATAGCATAGTACCGAGCTTGGTATCAGTTCCTCACCAAAGACCATTACAAGGAGGTTACCGAGTTGGTCTTTCCACAAGATCCCGAGTGATGTTGCTTGTCTTGTTAGGCTGAATCAAGCATATTTTTGTCCCACATGGGTATATGTGGAAATCATATTATTGTAAAAATGTTGTGAGTGAAATTCCAAGTGTCATTAGTGGAATGTGAACAGTCAATATTGTAATGTGAATAATCATCAGGGTAGTCCAAGAGTCAAAGGGAAATGTCAAGGGTCACCCCACCCTTTGTGATATATAGAAGCTCATAAACCATAGTAAAGGCTTTTAGGAGCCAAGATTTTGGATACACATTTATTAGAGAAGGATTGGAGAGTATTGTGATGAGCCATAGTTTCTCCATAGTGTAGAGTGAGTACATCTCTTTGGAGGAGAAGATGGTGTTGACTATAATGTTCCACTATTGGGGCTAGTGGTTGTTAGTGGTGTATGTACGGATGGAAATTTCACTTAATATATATAATAGAGCCAACACATTTTCATGCATATCTTGTTATTGTAGTTGGACTATTCTAGTTTCTTTAGAAATGTATGTTATTTAACTTACGCATTTGTGTATGAACTATTTTGTATGCTATTGTATGAATCTTGTTGCAAACGTGTTGTTGGTTTAACCCGTCACTTTGGATTGTGGACTAATCTATTTTCATCTTGTGATGTCATTTAGCTCGTGTGTTCCTTTCAGATTGTGTACTATAACATGATTCTAAGGGACACGCTTCTTTTTCTCCTTCATGTGTTAGAAATCCCATGCATCTCACTTGACTCATTGTAAGGTCACACACTTGCTTCTGACAAAGATATCACACTTATCTCTGTGCACTATCACAAACAAGGAGTTAATTTACTACCCACTTTTGGGACTCCTACTCCAAACTGTCTAAGGTCTAGTTGGGACTTCTTACTAGGGAGATCCCATTACATCTTGGCAGGTCTAGCCTGTCAACATTTCTCATGCAAGAGGGAGGGCTAGATGATAAGATGAGTCCTCAAAGTCTGTTTTGAATCTCTACACATATTTCATGACTTACATTACAGTTAATCCTCCGATATGCCTATCTCATGGACGTGTTTTTGAAGCGTTGGAGGATCTCATTAATGACTTGTGACGTAACACATATGATGGTGAAGATACATCAACCTTAGTCACAAATTTTCTTTCATTATTTTTTGTGAAAGGAATGAATTCCTCAAGGACGACATTGCCTGTTCGATGTTCATATTCATGCTCCAAGGGAACACATGGCAATGGTGTGTCACATTCCTCGTAAACCCCATTCACTCTTATAACCAGATGATTGAAGATTTGGCCCATGATTTCTATCACTATGATTGCAAAGAACTTAATAAAAAAAATCTTGAATTATGGAAAGCACCTGATGAATCCCTTTTGCAATTTTGGGATCACTTCTGTAATCTCGCTTTCCAAATTCCAGAAGATGAAATTGATTGGAAATTCCTCAATGAAATATTTTAGTATCTTCTTCACTTATCTGCAAATCCACATGTATTAGAATTATTTGAAGCCTTCCCAACACACCTTGGTGTTAGAGATGCCAAATCTAAGACGAACAAGGTTGATTTTGTAGTTGACCCTCCATCCTCCCCTCGTCAAATGACTCTAGCTACGCAATGTGAGGTGGGAGAAGTCGCAAAACCATCTATTGAACTCTCACATCCTCCTACCCAACTCACCCTGGATATCTACACATATTCATCTTGCGAGCCTATTGGATGTCACGTGAACTCATTTTCTCAACCTCTATTCTCTCTTTTTTTTATTCTATGGATTGTACTATGTTGTGTTTTCTCGTGCCAGACACCAGATTTCTTGTTCACAAGGATTAAGTTGTCGACGAAGTTATTGTTGAGAAGCCAACCTGCGCCATCATGTTTTATGAGTATTTGTGGGAATTAGAAGAAGAACTTGTGGTGAAGTATGAACTCCTTCTGTCCGTGCCTCATCCACTGTTTCCTCACATCTTTTGTGATTCTCCCATTTTTTAGTTTCCTTGTGGAAACTCATTCTGGATGTTTCTACTTCCGATCATTCACATATAACACTGGATGTCAATCTGTCATTTGATTGCGGATAGGACACATCTTTCTTATTGAATCAGCTTAATCTATAATCTTTTATTTTTGAAAACTAAGAGGGTGAACATCCTTGTTTCTTGTCAACCCCTCTATATGATTCGTTAGATCATGAGGATGTTGATGAAAATCTCGAATTTACTGATCATGTCTGTCATGATATATTTACTCCTTCATTCGATCATGATGTTGATTCACTTGCTATTGATATTTCTAAGCCACCGATCTTTGATGATCTACCTGATGATGAAGTGGAATCCCCTCAAGTTGTCAAGGCACTTTAACTTGAGTTGATAGTTATGTCAGGTCCTTGTTGTCTTGAGGTTAGTTCCACTTCAGATCAGAAATCTGTTGACACACCCCAGGCTCCTCATCACTCTCTCATTTGCATTGAAGATCAATTTGATCCACAAATTTCACATCCTCAACCAATACCACATGATCGTATCGCTCATTCATTGGAGGAATCATACACAACGAGCACTCTTTCTAACTGAAATTTATCTTCCTTTTTCATGTTTTTTCCTTTGTCATAGTCAAAAGAGTGTACATTCTCATTGTCTACGCACAATGTGTTGCAACACCATGGTACGTCTTAAGAGTGTTGGTCTTGTGCTTTTACTCTTTTATTTTCTATAGATGCTTTTAAACATTGAGCATGTTGTATTCATTGTCTTATCATTCTTGTGTGCTAGTTTACATGTATATCTTTCTTGTCTACCATGCCTTCTCAAACATGGGCCAACCAATGCAACGGTGGCTACATTATAAATATCACTTTATGTGAGTAGGCCCATGCACTGTTTAGTTTAGGATTAGGAGTAGTGTTTTCTTTTCTTCTTGTTTTCTTTGCTTGTTTTGATTTCATTCACTTCTATTATTTTCTGGTTTGTTTGTTTGCTACTTATGCACCCATAGGTTTAGCTTCACATGAAACCTTGTTTGGCTCTTGAGACAAGCAAGGTGAAGTACAAGAGGAATTGTACAAATATAAACACTTGGTTATATGTTTTCCTCTCTCTTTATGCAGAGCTTGTTGTCTTCAGTTGACGATACCCTAATGGAAAATATGTTCTGTTTAGAGTGAGTCTTGGCGAAAACACAACGCTTGCACTTTTAACTAGTACCACCTACTCTAATCAGTCATTCTATATTTAGTTAACCGTTGTCAACTTAGTCAAGTAGAGTAAGGTGAGGGGAAAATATTAACAAGTATGTTAGAGGTATATATAATATACTTCTCTGAAGGGACAACCTCATCTGCTCTCAATAAGTCCAAATCCCTCTTCCACCTCATGAAATAAATAAGTGCCTATGCAAAGTTTTCTAAAAATGAAAATAAAATAAGGCGAAAGAAGAGAAAGGCTTCCTGTGCAGAGAGGTGAAGCAAGTAACTCTGTCGGGGTACTGTCTAGGCTCGCTAGAAGCAGAGCAATGCTTGTTTTCTTGAAATGACTCTGAAGGGGTATTGTCGAGGTCTTCTAGCAGTAGAGAAACATGGGAGATGAAACTAAAACTTTGAAATTTATATTACTTGTGCATTAATATACCCCTCATCCCCAATTGAAACAACTCATGTTGACTTGGCTTGATATCTGTGTTGACCGATCAAGAGACCAGCAGTGACTCTATCCTTATCTCAAACTAGAAGAAGCCGTAACAATCAAAGAATCGAATGATACATCCAGAAGAGTTAGACTCACTTTACATGAAACAAGGTCCATACAGAGAGGTGAAGTTATGCTAGTGTGTCACCAACGTTGTAGCGGCTACAACCACCCTCCAAAATTTTTCTTTCAGTTTGTTTTGGAGCCTCCCTCCTCAAAACCTTAGAATCTTGTCTTGCACTGCTTAGGTACTTGCGTTTTTATTTGAATTTATCTTTCGCTTTTCCGCTTATGTTTACTTACTTGCGTTTTTGACCAACCACAAGTTGATCCCATGACTTGGTTTACATCTGGTTCTTGCGCTGTCATGGAAAACTGCATAGTCCTAGAGGGAAACCTTCTTTTCTCTTAAGAATTGCGCAGAGCAGCCTGATAGCCTGCCTTTCTCTCAAGAATTGCACAAAGTAGCCCAAAAGTCAGCCTTGCTCTCCGGAATTGTGTAGAACATCCTGACAGTGAGTTTAGGCTCCAAAAATGTGTAGACACAATTGACATCTTTTCTTCAGCTAAGAAACTACATAGAGAATGAGAGGGAGCTAAATCCACTCAACCCAGGAATTGCACAGAAGCATTCCCTCAGTTGTTGTTCAATGCATGTGTCACAAAGTTGCCCGGTTCCCTCTAGAACTACTCAATTTCCTCATGCATGCATGGAAGCCCCTTCTTGAAAAATAAAAAATAAAAAAAGAAAAAAATATCCTTAAAAAATAGAGATTTGTTTTTAGCACTAGGAGTTACACTCAAGTCAATTTTAGAAACTTCTTGCCACTTGTTGCTTTTTCCTAGAGTTTTTCCATGCATGTCATAAACCCTAAATTGATCAAATATATTTAAATGATTCCTTAGAGCTCATTCTACACATTCGATCTTGGAGATTTGGCACTCATGAGGCATTTAGGAACCTTTAGCATGATCAATGCAACTTTTCTAGGTAATTTATGTGTTTTAAGTTTTTTGTTGCTTTTTCTGTCGCTTTTGATTCCTTGGCTTGTATGAGTGTTATTTTGCATGTTTTATAGAATGGTTGTTGGTGTTTTAGTTTTTCTTAACTTATAGAAGTGATGTTTTAAGGTTTACATTGTCTTTCTTAAGTGTCACATGCATAACATTTTTTTCACTAAATTTCATCATTGTGGCGACTCTCCCCACCAACTTTGTTGTTTGTCTATTTGACTGATTCATGCATTTATTTTGAGTGCATGCATTTTTATTCACTCCTATCTACACCATCATTTTCTCACTCATATAGATCTTCTCATTTTAAAGTTTCCCTTGGGTAAATTTGGGTTTCCTTGGTTTGGATCTAGTTTTCGCTGTATGCACTGCACATTCGTGGATCTCAAGGCTCTGCCTTGGCTCTAGGAATTGCGTAGAAGCTGCCTGACACTAATAGAGAAAACTACGTAGATATAGGTTGAGGAAGCAGAATAAATAGTAGATGAAGAAGAGGGTGAGCAGGTGAAGGTTTGTGAAATTGCTCAGTAGGTTGAGTAACTAGTTTACATGACAGACATGGAGATGGAATAGGAACTGTAAAACCAAGGTACCGATCTCATGCTAAGACATCTGAGGTTTCACCATAGTCTCTGCCACTTCCAGAATCACAAATAGTCCTGAGAAAGCAAGGAGAATTTGTTCGCCTTAATGATGATTCGGAGATGGATGTGTGTAATCTAGCATATGATGAGTCACAACAAGGGATTGTAATGCAGGAAGAAGGTAGCTTCTCGATGATCAAAGATCACCTATGCACATAGAAGAAATGGTGTTTTTACAAAATATTATATGACATCCAGTTTCCATGGTCGAGGCTTCTAGGGCTTATTCAAAATCCATGATTTCAACGTTCAAGTTCTTGATAGCAGAGAATGATCGAATGGCCAAGAAATTGCAAGAGGTCAGGCAGAGAATAGAGTAGTCTATAAGACCTACTATGACAGAGATGAAGAAAGTAATAGTGGAGAAGATATCAAATTGGAGGCTACCATGTATACAATGTATAACATATTTTTCACTATGCATAAAGTGGTTGTTCATCTATACGGCTTTGGCAGCAGTGCATGAAGACAACCCAAACTCTCAAATACATTCACACTACTATTGTGCACATGCAAGAATGGACAATGAGGTACAAGGGATCCCCACTTTACTTTCACAAGAGGATGAAACTAGAGGTTGAGCTAGAGAAAACATGGATTTAGATGTTGATATGGAACTATGAGAAATTCCCTCCACTCATCAGTAGCATTGAGGCCTTCTATGCATAGTTTTTCAGGAGTCTAGATGTCATAGTGTGAATGCACAATAGACCTTACATCAGAACCCTCACCAAGTCATGTTGAATGTCAACAAGTACATAGAGCAGTTGATGCATGAAGCCACTAGTGATGAATTGCAACTCAGCGCATAGAACATGAAAAAGTACATCGGTGGTCTAGCCACACTCAGGACAATGATGTGCATGCTTCAGGATGAACTAGCTAGAGGTTTCAAAACCATATACCTGGAAGCCATGGAGGTAAGAGTTCGGTTTGATAAGGATATCACCAAACAATACGGGGACACAATAGTGCAATAGCAAGCTTGGTATAAGTTCCTCATAGAAGACCATCACAAGGAGGTTACTGAGTTGGTCTTTCCACAAGATCCCAAGTGATGTTGTTTGTCTTGTCAAGCTGACTCAAGCATATTTTTTTCCCACATGGGTATATGCGGAAATCATATTATTGTAAATAGGTTGTAAGTGAAATGCCAAGTGTCATTAGTGGAATGTGAACAATCACTATTGTAATGTGAAGAGTCATGAGGGTAGTCCAAATGTCAAAGGGGAACGTTAAGAATCACCCCACCCTTTGTTATATATAGAAGCTTATAAACCATAGTAGAGGCTTTTGGGAGCCAAGATTTTGGCTAGGAATTTCTTTTGAGAGGGATTGGAGAGTATTGTGATGAGCCTTGGCTTCTCCATAGTGCAGAGTGAGTACATCTCTTTGGAGAAATAGACAGTGTTGCCTGTAATGTTCCACTATTGGGGCTAGTGGTTGTCAATGGTGTATGTATAGATGGAACTTTCACTTGATATATATAATAGAGGCAACACATTTTCATGCATATGTTGTTATTGTAGTTAGGATATTATGGTTGCTTTAGCAATGTATGTTATTTAACTTACACATTTGTGTATGAACTATTTTGTATGCAATTGTATGAATCTTGCTACATACGTGTTTTTGGTTTAACCCATCACATTGGATTGTGGACTAATCTGCTTCTAGCTTGTGATGTCATTCAGCTCGTGTGTTCCTTTCAGGCTGCGTACTATTACATTCTTATAAGGGATGCACTTCCTTTTCCCCTATGTGTGTTAGAACCCCCATGCATCTCACTTAACTCGTTGCAGGGTCACACACTTGCTTCTGCTAAAGATATCACACTTACCTCTGTGCACTATCGCAATCAAGGCATTACTTTACTACCCACTACTAGGACTCCCACTCCAAATGGTTTGAGGTCTAGTTGGGACTTCTTACCAAGGACATCCCTTGACATGTTGGCGAGACCAACATCGTCAAAATTTCTGGTGTTAGAAGAGGGCTAGATCACAAGATGAGTCCTCAAAGTCCGTTTTGAATCTCTACACATCTTTCATGACTTACACTACAGTTAATCCTCCAAGATGCCTATCTCATGGTTGTGTTTTTGAAGCATTAGAGGATATCCTTAATGACTTGTCGCGTAACACATATGATGGTGAAGGCAGAGTAGCCTTACTTAGTCATGGAGTTTCCTTCATCAGTTAGCGTGAAAGGAATGAAGTCATCGAGGAAGACATTTCTTGTTCATTGTTTGTATTCACGCTCTGTGGGAACACACTACAATGGTATGTCACATTGCCTGCAACCTCCATTCACTGTTATGATCAAATGATTGGATATTTGGCCCATGCTTTCTATTGCTATGATCACAAAGCACTTAATAAAAAAATTCTAGAATTACTGAAAGCACTTGATGAATCCCTATTGCAATTTGATGATCGCTTCTCTAATCTCACTCTTCAAATACCAAAAGATGAAATTGATTGATAATTCCTCAATGAATGTTTTTAGTATATTCTTCACATATCTGTAAATCCATATGGTTTAGAATCATTTGAATCCCTCCCAACATACCTTGATGTTAGAGAAGGAAAATCTAAGACGAATAAGGTTGCTATCACAGTTGACCCTTGGCCTCCCCTCATCAAACAACTCTAGCTCTGTAGTGTGAGGTGGGTGAACTTGCAAAACCATCTATTGAACTGTCACATCCTCCCAACCCACCTTCTTTGGATATCTGTGTAGATTCAACTTGCAAGCTTGTTGGTTGTCACGTGAACTCATTTTCTCAACCTCCGTTCTCTCATTACGTTGATACTATAGATTGTACTATGTTGTGTTCTCCCTTCCTATACTCCACATTTATTGTTAAAGAGGGTCAAGTTGTCAATGAAGTTAGTGATGAGAAACCAACCTGCAGTGTCATTTTTTATGAGTATTTGTGGGAATCAAAAGAAGAACTTGCAGTGAAGGACGACATCCTTTCGTCCACACGTAATCCGCTATTTCTTGTCATCGTTTGTGGTTCTCCCATTTTTTATTTTCGTTATGAAAACTCATTCCCAGATGTTTCCACTTCCGATCATTCACAAAACACACTGAATTTTAGTCTGTCATTTGATTGTGGAGAGGACACATCTTTCTTGTTGAATCCACTCAATCTATAATCTTTTCTTTCTGAAAACTGAGAGGTTGAACATCCTTGTTTCTCATCAACCCCTCTATACGATTCATTTGATCATGAGGATGAAAATGAACATCTCAAATTTTCTAATTGTGAGTGTCGTGATATCTTTAGTTCTTCATTCGATCAAAATGTTGATTCACTTGTTTTTGATATTTCTAAGCTACCGGTCTTTCATGTTCTACCTTTCGATGAAGTGGAAACCCCTCAAGCTATCGAGGCACTTAAGCCCGAGCTTATGGTTATGTCAGGTCCTTGTTATCTTGAGGTCAGTTCCGCTTTAGATCAGAAATCTGTTAACACACCCCAGGCTCCTCATCACTCTCCTGTTTGCATTGAAGATCAATTTGATCCACAAATTTCACCTTTTCCATTGGTATCACACAATCCTATCGCTCATGCATTGGAGGAATCATATACAACGAGAACTCCTACTAAGCGAAAGTTTTCTTCCTTTTTCATGTTTGCTCGCTTGTCATGGTCAAAAGAGTGTACATGCTCATCGTCTATGCACAATGTTTTGCAACACCATGGTACGTCCGCAGAGTCTTTATCTTGCACTTTTACTGTTTTCTTTTATGTAGATGCTTTTAAACATCGAGTATATTGTCTTCATTGTCTTATATTTATTTTATTTAGTTTACTTGTATATATTTCGTATCTACCATGCCTTCACCAACATGGGCCAACCAGTGCGTCGGTTGCTACATTGGAAATATCACTTTACATGAGTAGGACCATGCACTGTTTAGTTTAGGAGTATGAGAAGTGTTTACTTTATGTTTTATTTTCTTCTTGTTTTCTTTGCTTTCATGTTTTATTTGCTTACTTGTTTTGGTTTCGTTCACTTCTGTTCTTTTCTAGTTTGTTTGTTTTCTTGTTATGCGCCCATGGGTTTAGCTTCACATGAAACTGTGTTTGGCTCTTGAGAAAAGAAGGGTGAAGTACAAGAGGAATTTTACAACTATAAACACTTTGTTATTTTTTGTCCTCTCTCTTTATGAGGAGATTGTTGTCTTTAGTCAATGTTATGCTAATGGAAAATACATTCTGTTTAGAGTGAGTCTTGGTGAAGACACGACATTTGCAATTTTAACTAGTACCACCTAATATAATCAGTCTTTCTATTTTCGGTTAACCCTTGTCATCTTAGTCAAGTAGAGTAAGGTGAGGGGGAAAACCTTAACAAGTATATCAAATGTATATATAACATACTTATCTAACAGGACAACCTCGTCTACTCTCAATAAGTCGAGAACCCTCTTCTTCCTCATGAAATAAATATGTGCCTATGCCTAGTTCTCTAAAAATGAAAATAAAACAGGGTGAAAGAAGAGAAAGGCCCTACATAGAGAGGTGAAGAAAGTAACTCTATCATGGAATTGTGTAGGATTGCTCGCAACAGAGCAATGCTTGTGTTCCTGAAGTGACTTCACTAGGGTACAGTATAGGCATACCGGCAGTGGAGCAACACCGCAGATGAAACTAAAACTTTGACATTTATTTTACTTGCTCATCAATATACCCCTCATCCCCAATCGACACAACACAGTTGACTTGGCTTGGTATGTGTGCTGACCAATCAAGAGAATGATAGGAATTATATCTTTAAATCAAGCTAGTGAAGAAGTCGTGACAATCAAAGAATCAAATAATACATTCGGAGGAGTTAGACTCACTTTACACGAAACAAGGTGCGTATAGAGAGCTAGAATTCTACTAGTGCATCGCCATTGTTGCAATGGCTACAACCACCCTCCAAAATTTTTCTTTCGCTTTGTTTTGGAGCAGCCCTCCTCAAAATCTTAGCAGCTTATCTTGCACTACTCAAGTACTTATGTTTTCATTTGAATTTATCTTTTGCTTTGCCGCTTATGTTCACTTACTTGCGTTGGTGACCAATCACAAGATGATCTCGTCACTTTGTTTACATCCGGGTCTTGTGTTGTCTTGGAAAACTGCGTATTCCTAGAGGGTAGCCTACCTTGCTCTTAGGAATTGCATAGAGAAGCCTGACAATCTTCTTTACTCTCACGAATTGCGCAAAGTAGCTCGACAGTCAGCCTTGCTCTCCAAAAATGTGCAGAACATCCCAACAGTAAGCTTAGGCTCCAAAACTACACAGAACCAAATGACAGCTTGTCCTTAGCTAGGAAACTGCACATAGAATAGGAAGCATCTAGAGCCACTTAGCCCAAGCATTTCAAAGGAGTTCCCTCAGTTGGTGTCTGATGCATGTGTCGACAAGTTGTCTAGTTCCCTCCAGAACTAACAATTTCCTCATGTATGCATGGCAACCCCTTCCTATAAAAGAAAAAGACAAAAAGGAAAAAACATCCCTAAAAAATAGGGATCTCTTTTTAGCACTGGGAGTTACACTCAAGTCAATTTTAGAAACTTCCCGCCACTTTTCACTTTTCCCTAGATTTTTCTATGCACTTCATAAACCCTAAATTAATCAAATCTATTTAAATGATGCCTAAGAGTTCATTCTACACATTCAATCTTGGAGATTTGGCATTCTCGAGGCATCTAGGAACCTTTGGCACAATCGATGTAACGTTTTCGGGCAAGTTTTTCTTTTCAAGTATTTTGCTGCTTTTTCTATTGCTTTTGATTCCTTGGCTTGTGTGAGTGTTATTTTGCATTTTTTATTGAATGACGACTGTAATTTTCATTTGGTTTAACTTGTAGAAGTGATGTTTCAAGTTTTTCATTGTATTTCTTAAGCATCACATGCATAAAATTATTTTTTCAATAATGGTCTTCGTTGCGGCTACTGTCCCCACCAGCTTTTTTGTTTGTCCGTTTGACTGATTGATGCATTTATTTTGATTGCATGTATGACCATTCACTCCTCTCTACACCATCCTTCGCTCATGCATCTAGATCTACTCATTTTCAAGTTTGCCTTGGGAAATTTTGGGTTACCTTGGCCCAAATCTAGCTTTCCTGACATGCATTGCACATTCTTGGATCTCATGACTCTGCCTTGGATCCATGATTTGGATAGAAGCTGCTTGACACTAGCCTCCATATGTGCTCTATAAATTTTAGGAAAACGTGCCTAGTCTTGGTCACTAGGATTAGGCAATCTGCAGCCCTATCGAGCAATCAAGCCAAATTAAGTTATGCATTACACAATTCTAGTCCATAGTCAGCCTCACTGGACTGCACTCTAAATAGTTCCAGTCAGTAGCAGGTCCCATTGGCAGCTGGGACTACGCAATGCACAGTTCTAGATGATATTCCTCAACCTCTGAGATTCACTACTGCATAATATTTCCTAGCAGTCACCCAGTTTGTTACATGATTGATCCTTGAAGTGATTTGTATTTTTAAGTTGACATTCGCTTTTCATGAGTGTCTGCTCTATCTCCAGGTACATCAATTGTTGAGTAGTGTCTCAACAGTACAGGAATCATGGTTTCCAAGAGATTTGTATCAAAGGACACTGTAAAGAATAACATTGGAGATGTAGTTGAACATGAGCCAATTAATTTGCCTATTTGTGAAAATACGCAACTGTTCGTAGAGAAGGACATGAAGATCACATGGCAAGCAATAAAGGACATATTTATAGGTAGTTTCAAGGAAGATATGGAATATCGACAATTTTATATCAACATTCACAAGTCAGGCTTGTACAGGGTTGCATGCAGGTACCTCACCATCTCGTCTATGAATATCATTCACTGGATTTCCTCACATATTGATCTCGAGACTATGACATTGAGAAATACCAGTGGAACACAACTTGCCACCTTTAGGTCAGAAAACTACCATCATATGTATCAATTGTCGCAGCTGGTGAATCACACGGATGCACTGTTCTTCACTCCAAACAATAATGTAAACACTAGAGACATCATGGATCATTGGGTAAAGTATCCATCAAAGTTCAGGATGACACCCAACCCGGTCTACAAGACGAAGTAATTGAGGAATCCATACTAACTCTTGGTCATATTCACATGTCATTTGTATGGTCAAGAGAGCACGAAGACCTTCCTACAGAGCTGGGTGGTTATGTTAAATTAGTTGGAAAATGAAGGAAGGAATTTCAACCGGTCAGACATGTTGGCTCTTCAGCTAAAAGTGCATTCATTTAATGCCTAAATTCCACCCAAGGATGGAAAAGAAAGTTTCTATATGTTCGCATACTTGCTTGATGAAATCTTTGCCCAACAACAGGTCCCTAGCATGGGTTGGACATGGACACCATCAGATGATGATGTGAACATATATTACAATTTTCTATCTGAGTGCAACTACTTAGGAGTCATGGTGAGCCTATGTGACCACTTCATCACCTCACTTTATAAGATGATGTTTGAACACGATCCATATTTCATGTCCCAAGAAGAAATGCAAGCATTGGTTAACATTACAGATTGGTATGCCTCACTCGATGACACCTTCATTAGGATTTGGCATGGAGAAGCCTTCGCATGAGATACCAAGGTTTGCCAAGGAAAATTTGGTCATGCAAGAGGTTTCATACCACATCTCCACAAGGTTATCAGTAGGACTGCATAGGAGGAAGAAGGCACCATGACCTACTCTTCCTTTACGGATTGGGTTGTACGATATCCATACCTTGAAAGATGTAGATGTCGAGCTCAACGAATTGAATAAGTTTAGGTTCATTACCAAGAGTTTCATTCCATAAGATCCTCACTGTAGATGTAAGAACCACTTTACGAAGGTCTACTTCCCATGGATCCACGAGGCATGTCATTGGATAGAGGAATGTCCTTGGAGGTATTTCTACAACTCCTCTAGGCTCAATGAAGTGGTTAGGATAACAGTAGAATGGAAGGTAGCACTCTAGGCAGTAGCACCATAGGAAGCAACAACAACAATAGCAGTGAGCATCAAACCAGTGTAAGACAAAGACAAGAGAAAGATTGCCGAGAGCGCAGAGGCAAAGAAAAGCTACAAGTTTAAAGAAAACCCACTTATTGAGAACGTAGATTTGGAGATAGAGTTGAAGAGGCGACAACACGAAAGGAGAGTAGAACAAAAGAGAAGAGAGAATCAAAGGTTGTGTTAGTTTCTAGGAGTCACCACTGATCAAATGTACTCTTTCCATGTGGTTGATAGGGTTATTAGGTGAAATTGTTATATTTTCAAATAAAATTTGATATGTCTTGGTTGTCAAGTGGTCATTAGTTATTGTCTAAGTAATTGATACTCCCTCCTCTTGTTCAAGGTCACCATCACACATAATTTGCATGTCATAATTCCTATCCTAGGTCATCAAAAGAGTCAGTGGATCATCATCTATGTCATGGTTTAGGATTCACATTTGATGGTCATTATCATATCAACCATAAAAAGAAAACAATGGAGTCATGTCATTCATTTTGGTCATCATCATGGGAGGTAGAAATTAGGAAAAAAAAATAATCAAGGTAACATTTCCTTTAGAAGAAATATACTCCAGTCAATTCATTCAATATTGATTTTCTCATAAAATACACGTAATGTCATTCCATCATCAAAGCCAAAAATTCGATTTTTCAAGTATAAAGGGGCATCAAAACATTTCAACGTTGACTTCATCCTTTCAAAAGTTCCAAGAGAAGCTCTCTACCATTCATACACTCACCATAAACATCAAATAATCTTTCAACAAGTAAGTGTAGCCTTCACAAACCCTAGATGCAGTCAATTCCCTCAAAAAGATGATTAAAATCCTTGACTAGGGCTTTGTTGCGCTTTTCATTTCTATGGATATTCCTTCACTTGACGGAGAAATTATTTACTTCTAAGCTCAAAAATCCTCTAATTGCTCTCATAAAGCACTTCCCACCATTCCCCACACCCAAACTCACTCATTTTATCATTTTACCTCACAACCCTAGCTAGTTGCTGCGCTTCTAGCCTAGGACAATGTTTTCCATTTTTCACCCATCTTTCCTCACTCAATTGGAGAAATTCCACTTCCATTGAATTCCTCAAATATATCCCTACCCCCCATATTTTCCTTAGAAAATTATCCTATCCCCCTACCCCTTCATTACCTCTCCTCAATTTGCTGTGCTTTTAGCTCTGTGTTGTTATCCTACAGAAATGCAACAACTATTTGTTGCACCAACTTCAGTATTGGCTTATGAACAAATGGGAATGTATTTTTGAAAATGGGAGGATATTTTTGTTCATAAAATACCAAAAAATGATAACCTCTCTCCATTTTTCAATAAACTTTATTATTTTGGATATATGCCCAAAATACAAGTTGCTACAAAAGAGTCACTGCGGTTTTGACCCTATTTTTGGTCATCATTTTCAAAAGAGGTTTCTAAAAAAATGAAGATGGATTTTAGACAACCAAAGGCCATTTTTTGTAAGGATAGACCCAATCACAATAACCCCCTTTTTTTTCTACACAGGTTGCATGGATTGGGAGATATTCAAACTTTCTTAGAGGCCTATTTAGAAAATCAAATTCTCCAATTTGATTTCCTATTTTAGCCATTATTTTGTGGCAGAGATTCGAAGAATATGGAAATGAATTTTACAAACCTGATAGAGGTTTTTCTTCAAAAAGCTCTTATATACAAAAAATTCTCCCATTTTTGTAAAACGTGTTAGGGTTAAAACAATATTAGTTCATCTTCGAACTTTATTATTGCATTCAGCTTCTGGATAATTTGCTGCGTTTTTGGACACATTGTTTTGGAATTAGTTTTGAGCAGGGTCAATGATGGATTTTGGGTGACTTAAAGGTACAAGGGTGTATTATTCATCCTAAAATATCTTCCTATGTTACCAACAAAGTTCAAAACAACTTCAAGGTCATCAAAACATCATCTCAAAGACTCACTGCGCTTTTGTGGAGGAAGCCTTTTTCTACAATTTCGTGGTGTAGAGTTAACTTTTCTTGATGTAATTAGTGTCAAAATGATTCTACTTGATATAGTTGAGTGTTTTAATTATGGTTAGAGTGAATTACTTGTAATTAAATGCTTTCAATTTGAAACTCAAACTAGTCAGTGTAAAAAGGGAATTGGTTTCTAACCTCCCTAGTTTTTGGAAATGGTTAGAGAATATTGTGTAATTAGTTCCTAGGAAGGAGGATCCGACCCCTCAGAGGGGGAATGTTGTTTTGCATATATATGTAGTGAAAAGGAAATCATAGAGAGGGTTGGATACTTGTATCTTAGACTTGAAACTAACGTACATGACTATTGTAGAAATACAATAGACAGTTGCAACTATTTTTATGAGATTCCTGTTTTGTGGTTAGTGGCTTTGTTTTTCCTATATTTTCTTATATATTTGATGATTAGATATTTGATGAGCCTCATAAATGGGTAATTATATGGGCTCATTTTATCTCCTAACCTAGTCAAATCAACCATTCTCTTAGCTTATTGTATGATTTTCTAATTATATTTATGCTTATAGGGTGAGTTGAGTTAGTTATCATGCCATGTGGTCTAATATGTGTTTAATGCAAATTATTGATGAATTTTGTCGTCAAATTCAAGGATCCAGTGGAAAAGTAGCATAAATAACTCAAAGTGGACAAAGGAGAGGACTTATAGGAGGGAGTCTCCCTCATTTATTACTTCTCACTTCGAATTCCCCTTCATTCAGCTCGGAGTACAAGCAGCCAAGTCATGCTTTAGCAAGCAATTGAGCAAGTGGAGGATGACTCATGACTATCTCAAGTTTTGGTAGCCAAGCCTCCCTAATTTTAAGGAAGTTGTTGGTAGCTTAATTTATATAAGTAGAGAGGCCTAGGGCCTCACTAGGGTCCGATTTTTGTTGGATTTTTGTTGTACTTTTGCTTATGTAAACTCTGCTCAACTTCGAGCTTATTATTTTGACAGGTTCATGTAATCTTGTTATTATTTTGGAAATAAAGATGGAATCCTTTTTGAGTTAGCACTGAGTTACCTCAAAGGGTTGAAGCTCTTGGGTTAGGGCCCAATCCAAGTATCCAAACTCCTCTTTACTTGTATTTGTATGTTTTATTTCAGTTGTAGATTAGATTGCTGTTAGATGTATTTCTTTCATGGTTAAGAATAGGTTGCTTTTGATGATTCAATAGTTTTCTTCCATTTGTGTTTTCTATAGAAGGATAAGCAGTGGTAAAGAAAAGATTTAAAAGGCTAGAAACAACGCCTTGGCCTCTCTTCCTCCCTTTGGGACCATGATCTGAGGCAAAGACCCTCTCGTTGCCCCAAAAACACGGATTTTTCTCATTCATAGGACTTTTAATGTTTACAGCTTTTTAGTTGGTTAATAGTCTAGTTTTATTTGCTTCAAAACTTCTCCATCATGCTCACTTCTATATTTACCATATTATTTTTCCATGCTTTCCTTCCTTGCAGCAGTCATCAACATTTCCTTTCATAGATCACAATTTAGATTAGTTTGATGCAAAACTCTATTTTTCTGGATGCACTTATTTCATTGTTTGCTTAATCTCATTGGTTGACTGTCAGTTGTTTATGCAGTAGATATCTTCTAGAAGTAGGCCAACTTATCAACCATCCCATCCTCCATCTGATCCATGCTCTACAGGTCACTCAAGTCTCCCCTTAATTCTACCTTAGCTTCCTGCATTTTCCATATAATTCATTCCTCTCTCCTTGAGCAAATCCAATCATATTTCTCTCTCCTAATGATTCTTGGTAGACCCTAGGTGCCCTAAAACCTCATTCCAACCTTCATCCACCTTTTCCACTAACTCTCACACCATCAAAACAGCTAAAACTCTTCTCGGCCTCCTCCTGTAGGCCTCCTGTAGAACATTGTTTTTCCTCCTGTAGATTTCTTGTGTCCTCCTGTAGATTTTCCTGTAGGCCTTCTTTTGAAGGCCGAGTGTGGGAAAAGCCTCTAGAAGGCCACCTAAGACCTCCTAGGACCCAAACACACCATCCTACATCCTCTCAAGCCCCAAAACCACCTTTCAACACCACCTATTCACTGCCACATTCACAAACAATAAATCACATACATGTCAAATTCACATAAAAATACATAAAAATCCAAAAAGATGGTTTTTGCTCATTTAATTCAAGAAATAGCTTAGTAGATGTTGTTTAATTATTTGAATAGATATATGGCATTCTTCTTATGGTTTTCATAGTGCTTTTTGAAAAAGTAGGATTAGTTGGTTAAGTAGGATTTACTTGGTTTGCTTTACATTTCAGTCTTTCTCCTTTCTGCAGTTAGAGTAGTATTTGTAGAGTAGTTTTTCTCTCCTTTCATCACATATAGAGATTCTTCTAGAATCCATAGGAGTTGGATTGAGATCCTAGTGATCTTGCGCCGATTGACCAACTAACAACCTACAGTAAGAACTAGTACTTGTGCATACAACACCGTTGCTTCCAAGTTTTTTACGAACTACCAGGTTGATAAGAGTAAAGAAGGCAGCCCAGGAGTTGCAGCATTATTGCTGCAATACTGGTGCTCACCAATATTTTTAGAAACCATATATATTTATCCTTATGCTTTATATTTTAAGAGTTGAAACATAAATCATTGTTTAATTCTCTGTTTTTGTTTAAGATAATCATTTAAGCGTTTTTCTTCTAGACAACTGAATTCATGTGTTTGCTCACTTAATTCCTATTATATCTTCCTCACCACACTACAATGACAAACCATTTTGAGTCACTAATTTCACCTTCCTTTCCCCATCTTATGTATGAAACTTACCTTTAGGATTACTTGACCTAGTTCTGAGACCTAGTGCTCTTTATCCAACAAACCCTAATCAAACCCTACTGAGCTGATACCTATCCTAAAATCTTCATATTCTCTAGTGACTTCCATTGGATGTGAGGTTGATTTAGAGAGATCCATCTCTGATTTGGTAGGGCTAGCTACCAAGTCAAAAGTTGGACTGAGGTTACCTCTTTGGTTTCCTTTCTCAGCGTTGGGAAAACTAAGGAGTGCTAACAGGTTGGAAGACATAGAGAGGAGATTACAGGAGACAAAGAAGACATCAAAAGTAGAGCAAGGGCTCATGAGGAGAGAAAGCGAAGAAAGGTAGAAACAGGGATAGGAAGAAGGACAAGGCACCTTGACAGAGTAAATTGCATAGATATAGCTTGAGGAAGAAGAACAACTAGCAGATGAAGAAGAGGGTGAGAAGGTGCAGGTTCGGGAAATTACTCAGCAGGTTGAGTAGGTAGCTGAGGTGACACATATGAAGATGGAATGTGAGCTACAAGACCAAGATACCGATCTCATGTGGAGAGAATCTGAGGTTGCACCACACTCTTCACCACCTCCAGAATCATAACCACTCCCGAGCAAGAAAGGAGAAGTTGTCCTCCTTAATGATGACACAAAGATGGATGTGTGCAATATAGAATTTGATGAGTCACAATAAAGGAGTGTACAAGCATGAAGAAGACAGATTCTAGATGATCATGCATCACCTACGCACATAGAAGACAGGGTGATTATACCAGATTTTAGAAGACATCCAATTGCCATTGTCGAGTCTTCTAAGGCTTATACATAATCCAGAAGTTCAATGGCCAAGTTATTGATAGCAGAGAATGATTGGATGGCGAAAGACTTGCAGTAGGCCAGGCAAGGAAAAAATTGGTGTGCAGGATCTACTATGATGGAGACAAAGAAAGTAATAGTGGAGATATCAACTTTGGAGTCCACCATGTGGACAATGTATAGAAAATTTTTCACCGTGCACAAAGTGGTTGTCCATCTTTACGAATTTCAGTAGCAGTTCACGCAGACAACCCAAACTCTTAAATACATTCACACTGCTATTACGCACATGCAAAAATTGAAAATGATGTACAAGTGAGACCCAATTTACTTGCACAAGAGGATGAATCCAAAGGCTGATCTAGATAAAGCATGGATTCAGATGTTGATATGGAAATATGAGAAACTCCCTTCGATCATCACTAGCATTGAGGACTCCTATGCATGGTTGTTCATGAGTCTCAATCTCATAATGTAAACGCACAAGATCCCTTCCATCAGAACCCTCACCCAAAAGATGAGGAAGAAGCAAGCCATGCTGGATGTCAACAAGTACATAGAGAAGTTGATGTGCGAAGCCACTAGTGATGACACACATGTCAGTGTAGAGAACATATAGAAGTACATCTATGGTCCAGCCACACTCAGGAAAATGCTGCGTGTTGTAGCTTATATTATGACTTAATCCTTATTTATTAATTTTATCACAATGTGTGCCCTAAAATCATTAAGGGGTTTTAACCTCATTGAATTCACAAAGTCTAAAAGTAATGAGGTATTTATTCATTATAATATATCAAAATCGCAAAAGGAACAAGCATAAAGGAATTGGCCCATGTGATAAAGTTAAATCGCAATATAAATGGAGCCATAACCGATATGTATATATGTGCATATTGAAATAAAGAAATAACAAAGGAAACAAGTGTTAAAGAGTTAACATTGGACCCGAAACATATCTATGTTATATGTAAAAGCCTAGCGGGTTCGCCATATAAAAAAGTCCTTCACATACATTATGATTACGAATTTTATATATTTCTATTATAAAGGGATTATAATAGAAGTAAGCATCGATTGCAATATGGGTAAGCCGGACCCAATATAATATATATTGCATTTTATAATTGCATTGGGTCCGCAAAGCCTTTATCCATATAGAGGTTGGTTCCGCTGATTGCGATTACGATGGCCGAACCCGATATAACATATATTGCATTTTATAATTGTGGTAGGTCCATCATAGCAGTAACATATTATATATATAGGGAAAGTGCCGACTGCGATTCACAATTGGGTTTTGGACCAGATATGTTATAGGCCATGTTTTATAATGACGACAGGTCCGGAACAACACAGAGCACTATATATTATATATATATATATATATATATATATAATATATATTTATATATATATGTATATATGTATGTATATGTATATATATGTGTATATATATATATGTGTATATATATATATATATATGACATGCCGATTGCGGGCCAGATCCAATAGTGATATATATTATGTTATATAATTCTGGAAGATCTGCAAGGCATGCATAAAGGAAGTTTTCAAGTTATAAGGTAGGTTTTCGGGCAGCGCAAAAGCGGTAGATGGTTTTTTTTGGAACTCACTTGATTCCAATCAGCATTCAACATGTAGCAGTCAGGTGGAGAGAGGAAACCACCCATTTTGGATAGGTATTCTCCGGGCTTATGTCTTGCCCGAAACATTTACAGACCGTTTGATTTGAGGCACATATCTATGGTGGGGTTGTCTCAGTGGAAAGGCATACCTCAGAAATTGTGCAGAGCCCGTATTGGAAATGGAAAAAGCATGTTTTATCATATATTTTTATTATAAAAGGTTTAGGATAGAAAAGAAAAGATATAAAAGATTTACACATTATTTCAACATTTTCATAATTATGTGGCCTAAGTGTGCATAAGTTAAGTTTTACAGGGATTATCAGGCTGATTGCGATTTGTGATGGAAGTCAACGGAGTGCTGAACGGGCGGATTTGACAGGTTTATAAAGCAGGATTTACTCTTTTGAGTTCTGGATTAATCAAAAGTTCGCATTAAGCTAAAAAGGAAGACAATCTGATATGTTTCTTGGAATTTTGGCCAATCAGAATGCCCATGTAATGCCAAGATTACACAAACTAAACACATTTCATTATGGCTAAGATGAATTAAGCATCATTAGGGAACTTGCAGAGGAATTCGATAGTGGATCAACAGAGCAAGCCAACAGTGATCATCCCCTTCTGAATCTAGTTATGTTCTTGTTATTTCATGTTATTTGAGGTGTCTTTTACCCTCAATAAAATTCTGTAACAGTTTTTACTTCATATAGTTAAAAAAGAAATTAGATAGTTTGGGCAGTTTTAGAAATCAACAACTGTTCCAAAATGTATAAAAAGAGGAAAATTTACTAAGAAAGGGTTGGAAATTTGGAGAACCCAGAGACTAGGCCACTATATTCCTAATATCATCGTTGATTAATGAAAGAATTAGAAGTTTCCATGAGTTTTTGCATATAATTTTGTAATCTTCTCTATCATGTGTCATGCTATGTTTTCTTCTTTTCAATTATAGTAATGAAGTTGCATGTCTTTATTTGCTTAGGTAGATAAAGTTAAAATTCCTTAAAAGAGAGCTCCTATACTTGAAGTCCTCACTTCCTTTCTAAGTTATAGATAATAGTTTCTGGGAAATACCAGCATATTGTCTATGATTCAGTTCTCATTATCATAACTCCTCTAAGTTATAGATAGTAGTTTTTGTGAAAGATTAGCATATTATCTTTAACTTCTCCTTCAAAATTTCTTCATTCATTATTTATATCTAGCAACAAATGGCATTCTGAGATGTTCTGGTCATACATGTATTAAGAGTTAAAGACCAAGTTTTCCAGGTCCTTCATTTGAGAACAAAACAAACAATAAATGACAGTAAATAATATTTATTAATGTCTCAAGCACAATTTCCCCACAGCTAGGAAATTGGTTTCTTAAGGAACAACATTAATTGGCGCCATTGCCGGGGAGAGAAGATAAGAAGATTTTTCCCTCGGTTTCAATATTTTCCTCTGGTTGTTCATTGAGGAGGAAATATTTGGCTATTTTGAATAAAAGCAATAAAAGGAAACTCCATTGTAACAAAGACCACAGTCTGCAAAGCAATATAATAAGGACACTTTTTCATAGATTTATTAAGCTTGAAGCTGATCCTTAAGAGTGACAAGTTTCAGTAGTTGTTTGTACATTCACACCTATGATTTTCACTTACAACATTGATTGGCGACTCCATTGTACTTTAAAGTTTTCTTTTCTGGGTTTTAATGACTCTCCCTGCATTCTTAGTCCATAAATTTGATCCATTTGATTTTACTGGGATCACTAGTTATCCTCATGATATGCCTGCATATTATGTCTGGGATGAGTATCTTCCAAAATTCAGTAGAAAGGAATATGAAGATCCAGCTCAGCATCTCCAAGAGTTTCATTAATGCATGGAGCAGCATGGCATCATTCATGAAGATGTTAAGATGAAGTTGTTTATGTTTTCTTTGGACCTAGAAGCTAGGGATTGGTTCAGGTCTCTGCCTCGTTCAAGCATTTCATCTTTGAAATATTTCCATTTAGCATTCAATTATTCTTGTAGAGTTTATTATCCACACAAGTTTCTTTTTGAAGGTTGTTGTGAATATTATGATTCTAAAGAAACTTTAAAAGCTCATGATAATCCTGTTGAAGAAACTGATGATCTTGTTGATAATATATCAAGCATTTAGAGAGATTATAGCTAGATTAACTATGAACAAGTCTCTAAAAGTGAGGAACTATAATTTTCTCAAAATTATGTAGAGAATTTTATAAAGCATTCTTCTTCAATAATCTCCCAAGTAGAGAATTGATTGAATATGGTTCAAGCAGATTGAGCATCATTTTCTCAAAATGATGTGGAAAAGTTTATAAAACATTTCTCTTCAATGATCTCCCAAGTAGATAATTGGTTAACTCTGTTCCAAGCAAATCAAGGGAGTATTCATATGGAGGAAAGTTCAAACATGCATCAAGAGTCTCTGCTCAGCAGTCAAGAAGAGGAAGAAATGATTGAGTTGCAAAATCGTCGGAGTTCTTGTTTTGTTAAATTTGATGATCCTGCTATCTATAATGAAAATTGTTTAAATGGGGAACAAGATGAAGATATTCAAGTGTATCAGTTGGGTGTTGAACCTACAAGAAGAAACCAACAAGTGGAATATGTTGGATAGTAATATATTGAGCCATCTATCATAGCAAAAGAGGCTATCTTATGTAAGGAGAAAGCTAATAAAGAGATGGTGTATCAACATAAGGATTCCCATGGATCAGAGGTAAACAATCTATTTGAATTTGATCATATGTCGTATAGTAATGATAAATTTTTTTTCTTTCTCCCTAAAGTTAGAATTACAAATTATTTTCTATCAAATCTTAGAGATGAAAAGAGGGGAAATGAAAGTGACATAGATCATTTCCTTAAAGATGTTGTTGATTATTCTGTTGAACATATTATCCCAAAAGAAGGTTCAATTGAGCAAGAACCTTCATACATAGAGAATTTCTTTTTTGGAGCTGATCAAGAACATATTTTTTTCTTATACTTTTGAAGATCTTATGGTAGATTACATGGAGGAATTTATCAGCAGTCTACATATATCATTTTGTGGATATACTCTTAATTTTCGTTGTGAGTTTCTTTTATGCATAATTTATTTTTTGTTCAGGATGAGTTTCATTTTCAAGATTCATTGGCAAAATGGTTCTAGATTAAGCACCCAAATGCTAACCTGGTGACATTGGAAGATTGACCTCACCTGATGGATATCAATCATGTGTATATGTATGAACTTGTACATAAATAAGCTCAGGTATTGAGTATTTGGTTTTCCAGTTGCAGATCTTCAGTTTAATCATTAATTGATTAATAAGGGTGACTTTTCCAGTTGGAAACTGGTTTGCAGATGTGTCAGACTTCAAGACTGTCAGGTTTCAGTTGTCATATCTCAGGGTTTTCACAGTTTTGGACTCCATGCCAAACTAAGGCTACTAATCTATGATTCCCAATGTTTTGTTATCAGAGCGCAAGCATCTAATCACTGCAGATATTGGTGCGGGTTCACGGTACAAATTTTCACACAGTTAAGTCTTGGTGAAGCAATATATGACTCCATGCCCAATGGATAAGGCACTGATCTGTGGGTTTTAATGCTTCCAGAACAAAAAGCATTATCCCCAAGTGGAGCCAGATGTTGTAGCTTACATTGTGACTTAAGCCTTATTTATCAATTTTATCACAATGTGTGGCCTAAAATCATTAAGGGGGTTCAACCTCATTGAATGCGCAAAGTCTAAAACTAATGAGGTATTTATTCATTATAATATATCAAAATTGCAAAAGGAACAAGCATAAAGGAATTGGCCCATGTGATAAAGTTAAATCGCAACATAAATGGAGCCATAAACGATATGTATATATGTGGAAATTGAAATAAAGAAATAACAAAGGAAACAAATGTTAAAGAGTTAACACCGGACCCGAAACATATCTATGTTATATGTAAAAGCTCGACGAGTTTGCCATATAAAAAAGTCCTTCATATACATTATGATTACGCATTTTATATATTTCTATTATAAAGGGATTATAATAGAAATAAGCGCCAATTGCGATATGGGTAAGCCATACCCGATATAATATATATTGCACTTTATAATTGCGTCAGGTCGACAAAGCCTTTATGCATATAGAGGTTGGTTCCACCGATTGCGATTACAATGGCTGGACCCGATATAATATATATTGTGTTTTATAATTGCGGCAGGTCTGTCATAGAAATAACATATTATATATTATGGGAAAGCGTTGATTGCAATTCGCGATTGGTTTCCGGACCGATATGTTATATGCATGTTATAATGACGGGGTCCCAATATATATATATATGACATGCCGATTGTGGGCCAGATGTGATAGTGATATATATTATGTTATATAAGTCCGGAAGATCCGCAAGGCATGCGAAAAGGTAGTTTTCAAGTTATAAGATAGGTTTTCAGGTAGAGAAAAAGCAGTAGATGGTTTTTTTTGGAACTCACCCGATTCCGCTCAACATTCAACAAGTAGCAGTCAGGTAGATAGAGGAAACTACCCATTTTAGGCAGGTATTCTCTGGGCTTATGTCTCACTCGAAACCTTTATAGACCGTCCGATTTGAAAGGCACAAATCTACGGTGGGGATGTATCGGCGGAAAGGCATACCTCAGAAATTGTGTGGAGCCAGTATTGGAAACGAAAAAAGCATGTTTTATCATATATTTTCATTATAAAATGTTTATGATAGAAAAGCATAGATATAAATTATTTACACGTAATTCCAACATTTTCATAGTTATGTGGCCTAAGGGTGCATAAGTTAAGTTTTACAGGGATTATCGGGCCGATTGCAATTTGCGATGGAAGTCAAGGGAGCACTGAGTGGGAGGATTTGACAAGTTTATAAAGCAATTTTTACTCTTTTGAGTTTTGGATTAATCAGAAGTTTGCGTTAATTTCACGGTGTAAAGTGGAAAATCAGGGTTAGCGCTGAAGAGGAAGACAATCCGATATGTTTCTTGGCATTTTGGCCAATTAGAATTCCCATGTAAGCTTAGGATTACACAAACTAAACACATTTCATTACGGCTAAGATGAATTAAGCATCATTAGGGCATTTGGAAAGGAATTCGGTAGCGGATCAACAGAGCAAGCCAACATTATCATCCCCTCTGAATCCAGTTATGTTCTTGTTATTTCATGTTCTTTGAGGTGTCTTTTACCCTCTGTAAAATTCTGTAATAGTTTTTACTTCATATAGTTAGAAAAGCAGTTAGATAGTTTGGGCAGTTTCAGAAATCAACAACTATTCCACAATGTATAAAAAGAGGAAAATTTACTAAGAAAGGGTTGGAATTTTGGAGAACCCGAAGACTAGGCCAATGTATTCCTCATATCATCATTGATTAATGAAAGAATCAGAAGTTTCCATAAGTTGTTGCATATAATTTTGTAAGCTTTTTTGTCATGTGTCATGCTATGTTTTCTTCTTTTCAAGTATAGTAATGAAGCTGCAGGTATTTATTTGCTTAGGTAGATAAAGTAAAAATTCCTTAAAAGAGCTGAAGTCCTCACTTCCTTTCTAAGTTATAGATAATAGTTTCTATGAGATACCAGCATATTGTCTATGATTCAATTCTCATTATCATAGTTTCTCTAAGTTACAGGTAGTAGTTTCTATGAAAGATCAGCATATTATCTTTAAATTCTCCTTCAAACTTTCTTCATTCATCATTTATATCTAGCAACAAATGGCATTCTAAGATGTTCTGGTCATACATGTATTAAGAGTTAAAGACCAAGTTTTCCAGGTCCTTCATTTGAGAACACAACAAACAATAAGTGACAGTAAATAATATTTACTAATGTCTTAAGCATAATTTACCCACAGGCAGGAAATTGGTTTCTTAAGGAACAACACTGCGCATGCTTCAGGATGAGATGGACAAAGGTTTCACAACCATATACCTAGAATCCATGGAGGCAAGAGTTTGATTTCACAAGGACATCACCAAACAGTACGGGGACTCAATAGCACAGTACCAAGCTTGGTATCAATTCTCCATCAAAGACCATTGCGATGAGGTTACCGAGTTGGTATTTCCATAAGACCCCAAGTGATGTTGTTTATCTTGTCAAGCCGACTCAAGCCTATTTTTGTCCCACATGGGTATATGTGGAAATTGTATTATTGCAAATATGTTGTAAGTGAAATTCCAAGTGTCATTAGTGGAATGCAAACAACCACTATTGTAATGTGAAGAGTCATGAGGGTTGTCCAAGTGTCAAAGGGGAATGTCAAGGGTCACCCCACCCTTTGTTATATATAGAACCTCATAACTCATAGTAGAGGATTTTGGGAGCCAATATTTTGGCTAGGCATTACTTAGAGAATGCTTGGAGAGTATTGTGATGAGCCTTGACTTCTCCATAGTGCAGATCAAGTAAATATCTTTGGAGGAGTAGACGTGTTGACTGTAATGTTCCACTACTGGAGCTAGTGGATGTAAATGGTGTATGTATGGATGGAACTTTCACTTAATATATGTAAAAGAGCCAACACGTTTATATGAATATGTTGTTATTGTAGTTGGACTATTCTAGTTTCTTTAGCATTGTATGTTATTTAACTTACACATTTGTGGATGAACCATTTTGTATGGAATTGTATGAATCTTGTTACAGGCATGTTATTGGTTTAACCCATCACTATTTATTATGGACTAATCTGCTTCCAGTGTGATGTCATTCAACTCATGTGTTCCTTTTAGGCTATGTACTATTATAGGCTTCTAAGGGACACGGTTCCTTTTCCATTACGTGTGTTAAAACCCCCATGCATCTCACTTGACTCACTACAATGTCACACACTTGCTTCCGATGAAGATGCCACATTTACCTCTGCGTGCTATCACAGTTAAGGAATTACTTTACTACACATTGATGAGACTCCTAGTCCAAACAGTTTGAGATCTAGTTGGGACTTCTTATTGGGGAGATCCCTTGACATGTTGGTGGGTCTATCACCATAAACAGTTTCATAATTTCTATCAGTCATTTAAGCTTTGTCTTGTATCCTAGACCTGTAGGTTGCATTGATGCCAAGTGTTTGACAAAATTACATTCCCTGTTGGGGATGCTTAGGCCTAACATTGAGGTTGATTTTGAGTATTCAGTATTATTATCATGTCTTTGAATGATTATGAAGGTTGTAACAAGTTATGCATAAAGGTCGAGATTTTGGGCTAGAAAAGTGGCTCAAATTTTAGGGTCACTCGCACAGATCTGCTAATAAAAGTCCATAATCACTGGCACAAAGGCCTATGAGAGAGACTTTGAGTTGTTGGTTGTCTTGTGTATAGCATGAGAGAAACTTTGGGTTAAGGGGCTTAAAATATCAGTGGGACATAGGGATAAGATGTTTAAGTGGCTGGCATGTCTCTAGGGGGTGTAATTGCTGATTTGGATGGGTTTGCTTGATGAGTTCCACCGATACCATTTCCTTAAGGTCACCAAGGAGATTGAATCCCTTAGAGTAACCTCTCTCATCACATGTTTTCCCAGCTGGTTGGCTTCTTGGGTGGACCTGGGAGGAGGGGGTGTTACATGTATGATTCCCCTACCTTGATATCATGAATTCCAATGTGATCATCAATTCCAATCATCCACAAGATGGAATGGAAATACTGATTATAATGTTTATATTAAACTGTCGCCTCCATGACCCCTCACCAAGTAATATCCCTCGATCTCACATGAATGCTCTGTACATTTTTCTATCCGTAATCAATGACACATTCATTTTCACCTCTCTCCCCTTAATCTTAGTGGGCTGCCCCTCCTATGAATACCTCGACCTATTGGCTCCTCCTCGTCATTCTTGCTGCCTGATTTCCCCTACTTCCCTCCTTTTCTAGTCTTTAGCTCTAAAATTTTCCTGCAACTTTGGCCCCCTCATCATGGTTCCTCATTGTGGATCGACCCTTCCTCTGTGTCATGAAAGAGTTCACAACAATGAAATAAGGAATGACCTCGACATGAACCCTCAATCCTGATTAGAAGTATCGTCTAGGAGATCCGTGATCAACTTCAATACTTTAGTAGCACTAAAAACCCAACAACATATCCAAAATATGGAGCTCCAAGCCTGAAATATCAGACGATGCATTATCACAGAAGAGGTTGATGCTAAATTTGAATGGATCCCTGAACCTAGCCTTACCAGGGCCATGGAGAACCTATATATCCTAACCATTGAGCTCTCCTGGCATTTCAAGACAATTATCGACCTTTCTCTATAGGCGAAAAGAGAAAATACGAAGAATATGAGGCCAATATTGACATGATGAATGAAAATTCACATATGTGGAATTTGTAGATCATCATCACTTTGTAACAAAATATTCACCTCACTACGTGTTGTTGAAGCGTCACATCGCCACCATGTAGGCTAGTGGAGGAGGTTCACCATGAATTAAAAGAGAGAACAGTGGTGCTTCTACCAGCCACCAGGTCCCTAAGGACACCCCTGCTGATAACATCCTTGAAAAGTCACTCAAGTTGGAGAGGACCCCTTGAAAAACTAATTTTGATGTGCTTACTTCTTGTTTTGGGCACTTCCTATGTTTTGTCTGTTTCGGTCATTCATCCTCTTTGGGAGATTCTATATAAGGATATCATATTTAAAAGTCAGCACAATAGTTAAGTCACAAGTTGATTGTGTGGCTGAGAATTATGCAAGCAGTCAAGCTAAAAATCATTTGAAGGAAACTAATCTCTATCATACCACTCAACCCAAATGGAAGGGAAATATTTGTATATTTTGTAAGAACATAAAGTAAAATTTCTATAGTTTTTGTATGAGATGTAAGCTCAAGACACACCACTTCAATTGTAATTACCACATTTTAATATAATAGTACTTCTCTTGCTAACTTAAGAAAATTCTAATGTATTGAGAAATATACAAGGACGAAACATGTTGGGATAGTTGTAAACAATGATTCTTCTTCAATGATGTTCTTACTAAATGAAAGGGATAAGTAAAAATGAAAGGAAAAGTTAACAATATGGTCAGATTGAGGAGGAACTGGTAAGAGCTAGGGTTTATAGAAAAAATCAAGCATTGGATACCATGGATGGACGTAAGGGGGGGAGCTTCACTCCCTCCTATAGTCAGGCTGTCTCCAGTCACGGAAAGAAACCATTGGAGGCTATAAAAGGTTTTTTAGGAGGAGGAAAACAGGACAATAGAGACACACACGAGTAGAATAATAGTTGGGAAGAAGCTAGAAGAGAGAAAGGAATTGAGAAAAATAATTAGAATGCAGAAACTAAAAAACAAAATGGTCCATGTAAGCCTAAGACTACTATTACACCCAGAGTACTATTAAGTGATCTAGCTGCAAGTGCATAGGGATCACATGACGACTTACTTAATCATTGTAAATTCATGGGTTTATGGCCAACAGAGAAGGTAATATAGGCATGGATTAAAAATCACTGAAAACCTAAAGGGGATATAGACCTTCACCTTGGTTCAAAGGGTTTCTTCACTGTAGTTTTCACTAACATTGAGGATAAAGACAAGGTGTTTGAAGGCGGGCCCTACTTCTATGCAGTAGCAGGCCTCTATGTGTGGCCTTGGATGATAAATTTTTCCCCTGAGTGAGAGAATTTCACTTCGGTCCCGGTTTGGGTACGACTCTACTCCCTACCTCTAGATTACTGGCAACCAGAATCATTATCAGCAATAGGAAATAAACTAGGGCATTTTGTTAAAATATCTGAGGCCACTAGAAGGGGAAAGTACACTTCCTTTGCCTGTATATGTGTGGAGATGGATCTCTCTAGAGCTCTACTGGATGAAGTGATCCTGGACGTTTTTTATGAAGAATGGGTACAGGCGGTGGACTATGAACATGTTCCTTCTAGATGCCGCAAATGCCATGAACATGGGAATCTATTTAGGGACTGCCCTCTCAACAACACATAAAGTTGAATTAAAGCCATAGTAGGGAAAGATATCGATGGCTTTCACAAGGTGGGACATAGAGGTAAAGGAGGGAAAAGGTTACAAAAAAAAACATCGAGGAAAATCAGACAAGCCAGAATAGGTACAAGGTACTAGAAGAAGAAGAGGAGTTAGAAGAGACAAACCAGTCTATGGAGGAAAACCTAGGGGAGAAGGAAAAGGAAGAAAATATGGAGGAGATACAGAATATTAACCAACAAAAGGAGATTATGATGAGCAACATGGAACTTGATAAGGACCAAGAGATGACCCCGAGTGAGGTGGAAACAGAGGATCATGAAATGTAGGATATTCACGAAAGAGAACATCTAGATCTGGAAAACTTCCTGAAACAGGAAACCATGGAAGGAATGGATTCATTACCTCAAGAAGAGTTCGATAGAGTGCAACAGTTGTTTCTGTGGAGAACTCAGGCAAAAGGGTTGGGGGTTAAAAGAAACCTCGAGAGTCAGGACAATGAAGGGGTGAAAAACATGAAAACCATAGCAAGACTAGCTCCCAGAAACCCAGGGAGGAAAAGGGGTAGAAAGAAACAAAACGAGTTACTGATAGAATGTGGAAAACTGATGATAGATTCAGGTAAGACGAAAGATCTAAATAGTTATTCTTTTACAAATCTTTCTAAATGAAGCTCACATCTTGGAATATTAGAGGTCTAGGAAGTAAAATGAAACAAAGGAATCTTAACAATAGAATGAAAGAAGAGAAACATGATATGATTTTCATCCAGGAAACTAAATGTTCAATAAACAAATGAGAGAAATAGACAACAAATGGCTTAATAAATATGAATTTATAGAAGTCAAAGCAGAAAAAACAGCAGGAGGTATTCTCACACTTTGGATCCCTCAAAGAATAGGTATAGTGGATGCTGAAGAATCTAGGAATTATTTATCAGTGGTTATTCAACCTTTGGGAGACAGGGAGGTTTACTTAATCACAAACGTTTATGGTCCATAGAAGCCTGATGACAAACTCAGACTACTAACCTCACTAGAGGATCTGAGAGACAGATATTTAGGAATACCATGGATTTTTGGAGGGGACTTCAACATGATCAAATCCCTGTCGGAAAACAATGGTGGGACCAGAAGACTAGGCAGAGACTCTATAGCATTTCAGAATTTCATAAACAATATGAAGCTAGTTGACACAGATATAAGTAATGGCCTCTTCAACTGGAACAAAAAAAGAGGAGGAGAGTCTCAAGTTGTCTTAAAGCTTGACAGATTCATAATCTTAGAGGACCTTAT
Organism: Pinus taeda; assembly: GCA_000404065.3. NCBI lineage: Eukaryota > Viridiplantae > Streptophyta > Pinopsida > Pinales > Pinaceae > Pinus > Pinus taeda. Next base: position 141,233 of record APFE031167687.1, on the reverse strand, counting down.
GCTCACAGACCTTGATATGATAGCGAGGATTCTCCCCTTTGGTGGCTCGGCTCATTGGACTGTTGAACTTGAGGCGTCCTATATAGGAACCCCAAAAAATAGACCTTTTTGGTTTGAAAATATCTTTCTCACCCATCCAGACTTTATTAGCAACATTGAAAACTGGTGGAAAGAAGATTTGTATATTCAGGGAACCAAAATGTTTATTTTTCACAAAAGATTGAGATATATCAAAATCAGGCTCAAATATTGGAATAAGAATGAGTTTGGCAACATTTTTTAAGCTAAAAAAATTGTTGAAAGGAAGATACAGGAAATCAATAAGACCCTAATCACTGAAGGCTTTCTTGGGGAGAAAAATGAACAAGTTAAAAATCATCAACAGGAATGGGAGGACTTATGCAAACAAGAGGAAATATTTTGAAGGAAAAAATCAAGAGTACAATCGCTAAAATAAGGAGATAGAAACACAAGGTTTTTCCACAGATATACCTTGGAGCACAGATCTCACAACAGGATCTCAATAATCAAGGATTCCATAAGTAACCAGCTCAATACCCATAAAGACATAGAAGTTGTGTTGGTTCAACATTTTCAAGGCATAGCAGAGGAACCTCTCATAGATAGATCACAATTTATCAGTGACCTCACAAAGCACATCCCTAAGCTAGTAACAAGAGAAGATAATTATAATCTTAATAGACCAGTGAATGAAGAGGAGGTTAGTGAAGTAATCAAAGATATGCAGAATGGAAAAGCGTTAGGCTCAGATGGTTTCAATGTGGATTTCTTTAAAGCATGTTGGGGTATTTTCAAGCAAGATATATTGAATGTGGTGGAGGACTCCAGGAAGAATAAAACTGTATTGAAGGTGTTCAACACATATTTCATCTCCTTGATTCCAAAACAGAACAATGCTATGAAACATGACAGATTCAGACCTATAGCTTTATGCAAGGTGGTGTATAAAATAATTTCCAAAGTATTTGCGAATAGGCTTAAACCCCTTCTACCAACTCTAGTTTCTATGGAGCAAATGGGATATGTGGAGGGCAGACAAATTCTCAACAATATCATTCAAGCTCATGAGGAGGTTCACTCTTTGATAAGTAAGAGGTAGGCAAGAATGATTATGCAATTGGACCTAGAAAAGGCTTATGATAAGCTAAATTGGGCCTATATTAGGAAAGTCCTTCTAGCCTATGGATTTGACCATAATTGAGTGAGATGGGTAATGGCCCTTGTTACTACCTCCAGTTTTTCAATTCTGTAAATGGTTCTCCATCAAATATCTTTAATCCTTCAAGAGGCCTCAGGCAGGGAGACCCTCTCTCCCCCTTTCTCTTTATTCTTATGATGGAAGGACTAGGCCAAGCTATCAAGTCTGCTAAAGAAGAAGGTAAGATCTAGGGTCTCAAATTATCTGGGAACATACATGATTTAACCCATAAAAAATTTGTAGATGATACCATGCTATAGGGAAATCCTACGGTCAAGGAAGCGCTAGCTTACAAACAAATCCCGCGAGACTTTGCTATGGCTGCAGGTAAAAAGGTAAGCCTCTCCAAATCAAAGATTTTCTTTTTCAACACTAACATTGTTATTTAAAGAAATATTTCTAGAATTCTTGGCTTTCAAAGAGATATGCTACCATCCAAATATCTGGGAGTATTGCTCACAGACAAATCTCTAAGAAAGCTAATATGGGAGCCTGTGATTAATAAGTTGCAGGACAAGACATGAAAATGGAGAAGAAGGTCCTTGAATTTGGCAGGCAAGCTGGTGCTTACAAAAGTTGTCCTTCAATCAATCCCCATCTTCATGTTTTCAGCCCTTCTAGCTCCAAAAGGGATTATGCAACAATGTAGAAATATCCAAAGAGATTTTCTTTGGGGCAAAGGGGAAGAAAAGAAAAAATGAGCCTTGGTATCCTGGGAAAAGATATGCAAACCTAAAACACATGGAGGTTTAGGACTGGATGATCTTGAAGTGCTAAACAAAGTGTTGGGTGCAAAATTATGGTGGAGATGGTTAAAAGAGTCAGATGCTCCTTAGGCACAAATTTGGAACCAAAAATATGAAAATAATTGGCAAGACAAGGACTACATAAGAATGTCTGGAATCATAAAAGGCTCCCACATCTGGAACAAATATTGGGAAAATAGAGGAATAGTCTAGAAAAATAGTTTCTGGGAAATAAGAGTTAGAGACCTTGCTTGGTTTTAGGGGGATAAATGGCAACAGGAACCTAAGCTGTTAAGAGAATATTTTGCAAATCTCAAGAATGTTACTGACACCAAAGGGTTACTCAGAGTAAATGAATTTTGGGATCAGAAAAATAGCAGAGGAAAATGGAGAATTTGGAAGGAAATGGATTACGGGAATAATGCCCCCTTGAAAGCACAGGTTGATGCTCTAACAACCATCCTCGCTAAAAGAAAGATCCTAATATAAAATGATTCTGATAAACTAAGATGGGGCAATAATAATGAAGGAAACTTTAACCTTAAAGAGGCAAAGTGCATAGCCCTTAAGTTGGATTCCACAAAACCGGATTGGGTTTGGAAGAAACTATGGAAGAACCAAGGATGGATGAAAACCAAACTTTTCATGTGGTTAGTGCATCATAATAAAATTTTGACATGGGAAAACATCTGGAAAAGGTGTGTTTATGGCCCATCCAGATGCCATCTATATGAATCAAAAAATGAAACTATGGAGCACCTTCTCAACCTCTGTATATTTACTTCCTCGCTGGGGGATGGGATTGCCTCAATATTCAGACAAATAGATAGGGAAAAAGAAAGCATTACCAACACCCTAAGGAAATGGAGGAGAAACTTCTTTGATTATGAAACAGTAAACAATGCTTGGGCTTTAGCTCCAAGCTTCCTAACATGGGACGTTTGGAAATAATGCAATAATAGAATTTTCAAAAATAAAAAGAGTTCCTCCCAAAGCATCATGGAACAAATTTTAAGACATCTCAAGGAGACGGTTGGAAATTTAATGCAAACACCCCCTAAGAACCTCCCTTTAGATGTTGATGTGCAGATACTACTTCAGTTGGGTATGCAGGGGCTTATTCCTTAGGGTAATAAAAGAATTGTAGATCATCTAGTCACTAATAAAGACTTCTGGCATCCTCCCCCTCAGGGATATATGAAATGTTACATAGATAGAGCCTCAAAAGGAAACCCGAGCATGGCTAGTTATGGGTGAGTGATAAGGGATGAAAAAGGTTGTATACAATATATTTTTCATTGTAATTTGGGAAAAGCCACAAACAATATGGTGGAGCTAATGGCCCTAGAGCAATGTTTAGAAATCCTGAAGAACAACAATCTTTAGAACATCATAATTGAAGCAGACTCTGAGCTGATTATCAATTCAGTTAATTGAATTTGTTGTGGCTTGGCTCTGGAAAAAGTCTCAAGACATTGGAGGCTTCTTTAGGTTTATCAAAGGATCCATTCCCACCTTCAAAACATGAGGGCCTTAAGTATCAAGCATGTGCGATGGACCGCCAATAAATTGGCGGATATATTAGCTAATAAAGGAGCTCTCTGTTCTAAGAGCAACAATAAGTATAGATGGCATGAGGTTCCCCAGGGCAGATTGAGGGATGATTGTCTCAGCCAAGTGAATGTGGATCGAGAACTTTATCAGAACAGGGGATTCTAGTAGATTGCAGAAGTTGGGGTTTAGCAGATATATAATCAATATGCAGTGGTTTTCCTGGGTGAATTTTGAAAAGGGAATCCAATCCTTTGTCAGCTATATCAGCCCATAACAACTCAGACACAGGGTTCTAAGGTGGGTGATGATTTAAAGCAAGGTTTTATACAAATGATCCTTCACTACATTTCAACTCTGCTTTGCTCTGCAGGGAGATGGGGTGGAGAGTTTCTAGTCAGAAGGATCAATGGAATTCCTACCATAGCAAGTGGTAGGCGCATGTTCGAGTCTCCTGGATGTTTGGACAGCAATTGGTGCAGCGAATCAGTGGTATTGTGAGTCATACCATGGCCAAGATGGTTTATGGGTTTTCAGATGGCCTCAATACCCAAAGCGGTTTTCTAGAAATGAGCCCGATGCCACTCATTGATGAGCACATGTCTCAAGAAGGAGAGAGAATACTACCTTTATCAGGTGGGTATTCCTTTTGCTACTCTTTTATCCAATATCCCTTTCAACCGTTGGATCAAGCAGATGAGGATCAATGGCTGAGATTCAATGAGCATGTTGGTGGGTCCGAGTTGTATTCGTGGCATCCTCAGTAGACCTGAAATTTTCTTCATAGTAGAACTAATCTATATTTAGGTCCACCACTTATCATTTTATACTGCCCTCAAGATGGTTTTCGGTTCATTGGGCACCCTCAACTTCGGAAGTGGTTTTCTCGAAATGAGCCCAATGTCACTCATCCCTCAAGATGTGGCTCCAACAAGAGAGAGAATACCACCTACATCGGGTGGGTATTCTCATGGCTTCTTTTCCACCCGATATGCCTCTCTACTATTGGATCTAATAATGGCAGATCAATGGCCTAGGTTCACTGTGCATGTTGGTAGATCAATGGCCTAGGTTTCCTTAGCGGGCCAGTAGTCTTCTTTTTGTGGACCATCACTCCTCTTTATACACACTGCTAGTCGGGAAGGGGACACATGTTTTTGTGTTATTTTGTTTCCCACTCGTTGGTTCTTAGAGGTAGGGTCAAGAGGTTTAATTGTCTCTTGGCTCATGCAGTGAGCCGTTGGCTCTTTGCCCAAGGCACCTAGATATCACCATATCTCTGGCCTTTTTCTACCTTGGGCTTTATGTATTTTATGTAATATATTTTATACAAATTAATGAAAAGAAGGATCGACTCTTGCTTAAGCAAAAAAAAAAAATATAATAGTACTTCTCTTACGTACAAAAAAAATTAATGAAACTTATTATTAAAATAATTAACAATAAAACTAATGAAATCCAAATTAATAATGAAAATAATATCAATAATTTAAATAAATAAGGCATTAAAAGCGGAGGAATTAACAAAAAGAAAGAGAAATATCGATAATTTAAATAAATAAAGAATTAAAACATCAAGGACAAATTCAAAAGAGGAAGTAAATAATTATTAATGATAAATAACAATGATAAATAATTATCAATAAAATAAATATACTAATAAAATATCTTATAGAGTTGAATCAAAACATGGAAGAGATTAAACTAGATTAAATAAGGTGTGAATAAACTAGCTGAAATAAATTAGATAAACAAATGAGGATCAAAAGAAGGAAAGAAAATTTACCATGAAAGGTGATGGATAACAAGCATTCAAGATTGGCTTAATTTGAATCCATTCGCTCTACTGAAATTATCGGGGTGCTTCTCGATTTCAAGAGCTTCCTTGATAATGTAAGTGTTGTAAAAAGGGACACGAGCTAGGATTTGAATTGACCAAAGCAAACAAGGTGTTTTGAATTAAATTAATGCTCAACAATAGCTGACTTAGATAAATAGATATGGCTAGAACCACTTATATGTTCCATCAAGCGAGCTTTGAAGGGACGACCAGTCTGACCAATATAAGATTTCCAACATGAGCAAGGAATTTGGCAAACCCCTAAACAAATTTTTGAAGTTTAGAGGCTAGGAACTGACTAATCACATAGGTAGGAGCATCGATGGAACATAAATTAGGTTATAGGGGGACCTCCTTTTGTGAATCTTTCAGATCCCATAGATTTTGGGAGTTTTGAGGGTATGAGGAATAAGGCATAACTAAATGGAGTTATCTATAGAAGAGTTTTAATGGATTTAGTAACAAGTTGGGTGGAGAACTTGATGGGGTTTTTGGGAAGGATTTTATAGTAACTGGAAGAAATCAGTTCAAGTAACTTAGACTCATAGTCAGAAGAGTTCATGATGAAGATCACATTACCTTTACCAATTGTAAGGACAAGGATGTTATGGTTATCATTAAAATGCTTAATAGCTAGGAATTCATGTTTGGATAAATTAGGCTTGGAAGGTTTTTCCTTCATTAGAACTCTATCACATTCTTAATGCATTGATCTAGCCATATGAGATGGTAGGGTCCGGGACACGAGCTAAATGGAGCAAATAATCCCTTATTTGGGGATAAAATGAGGAGCTAGGGAAAAATCCTATACACAATTCCATCTAGAAATATTCTACAAATAATGTTTTATGTTCACCTAGTATGTGATTGTATGGGTTTTTATGGTCTTTTCGATGGTCGAGAGAGTATATGGAGTGGCTCTTCATTTGGTATCATTGTACATGCTCTCGAGGGGGAGGATCCCCTTTGTTTTCATCGGTATAATGCTTACATGGTATTTTGTTGGTAGTTTATGTTTATGCTTTTATGCTACTTGGTACTATTGGAGAATGTAGTAGGGCATCACTAAATTCAAATTCTCCCTGACATTTATAATTTATTGTGAAATTTAGTTACATTCATGTGTTTCTTTATTACATACTTTCATTAAAAAATTATCAAAGAGAAAAACAATAAGATAATGGGCACAAGTATTAGGCTCCAAGCCAAGGCAAAACCCCTCCAAGGGGAAAACCCATAAAATGTCTTCCCTTCTTATATAATCTGCTTCAAATGAGAAAACCAATACCCAAAAACCTAGAAAACGTCCTCCTTAAGAACCAAGTTATCCCTTCAAGAATCCCTTTTAATAAGGTCAAATGTCAACCAAGAGAACAAGAGTCAATCCTCCAATCAATATCAATCTTCAACTTCGGCCCCCAACTTCAACCTGAAATTTTTGGCCCTGTGGTAGCTACAGAAACTCTAGATCCTTCACACTTGAGAGAGAATAAATCCCAAAAATATGTTTTCTTTCATCTTCTTGGCTTCTCCTTTCCTTTTTGGCCTTCACTCTAGCTTTCTTGATGTTTCCATATTTAGATCAAACTTCTTGATTAGTGAGATAAAATCGGTGATCAAATGAGGTATAATCTTCTTTTATTTATATCTTTTTCATGAGGTCAAATACACTTCTTTAGGCTGAATTATCACTACTAGGGCCGACTTGTGCTTGGAGGCTCATAGAAATTTCTAAATTCAAAATGAATATCTTTTAGATATTACTACTTTCTCAACAAGGTATTATACAATTGACAAGGACTCTCTTGACTCAAGAAAAATATTCTTTTGACATGACAAAATCTAGAATCATGAAGAACATGCTTGACCTAGATGACCATAAAAATGGAGCATGAAACCCATGCTTAAAATAATATTTTTATTTCTTCCTTTTCTTGTAACATAAGATATACATAATGACTGGAGTACATTGATAATTATGAAGATCGAAACTAGTTACATTTTTTAACACTCCCTCTTAACTAGGGGGTATTCATAATTGTACACCTCGTACAAGGTTTTTCTCAAACTGAATAACTAGGGAGGTATTCATAAAATAAGAGTTATGAATTTTGGAGGGAAAAGTACTTTTCTTCTTTTCCCTCCAAAATTCATAACACTTAATTTATTATTTCCCTATTATTTTATTATTTCTCCTTAGGAAGCCACTTTTAGGCTAAAATTTCCTCTGATTGTCATTATATTGATCTTCCTTCTTCTTGGAGCCATCTTCTTTCTTCAATCTTGTGATAGGGTTCACGAAATAAATCTTTCATATCACTTTCCTAAAGTCATCATCAATCATTGGAATTATATTTAGGCTTATCAAACTTTAGTCTAGTCATAGCTCCCTCTAAACATGAAAGTGAGCTTTGTTGATGTAAGAATATGAACATGATGTTATCTTCTTACATTGCTACCTTTCAATTCCAAGATGATGATGTAAACATCTTGACTACATAGCCTTTCAAGGATTGTTAAAAAAAATTCTCAATCCATATCTTCTTTGCGCATAATACCAATAGCTAAACATTCCTTCAACTATCATTGTGTATTTATGCAAAAACCTTCTATGTAGAAAAACAATATTTTAACCAGCTAACCAAAATCAAAATATTAATATTAGACTTACCTAATCATGATTACCCCTTTCATAAAATTATTTTCTTGCTTTAGTCCTTTGAAATCAACATCCTTTTGCACGTTCCATCTCCATATAAATATTTCTCCATGCATTCATTTTTAATCACGATTCCCATGGATCAAACTTTATTACCAAACTATAATATACTCCTTAGAGTTGTCATTGATAACTCCCTTTCTTTCTTTTATATACTATACTTGATATTGATAAACATTTTAAAATTTATATATTGCAATCTTGTGAGAGAGTCTCGATCTCCAAACATTTCAAAGCATGTCAAATTTCTTCTTCCAAGCATCATGCAACAATATGGAAGACTGAGCACACTTTTATATCCAACTCTTTTTGCAAGATTCTTGTACATATGAACTTGTTGAAGGTTCAAAATTCTCTTCCTACAACAATATAAGGGAGACCACTCAGTCCAGACCTTAAAGAAACTCCTTTTCCATTTGGAATGGTGGTTCCAACTAGTTTAACTAGGTCTAGTTACCTTTCCCTATTTCTATTCTTTTAATATGTTTCTTTAGTTACCAATAGGAAGGGACATTGGATCAGTTTTTCTTGCCGACGAGGCAAGAAAATGACCCTTATTTTGATTTAATGACACAACTAAACCACTCTAAAGTTTTTCCTCTTAAAAAGAGGAATTATTGAATGCAAAATGTATGATAAGACATGCAAGACATAATCTAATATTTAATTAATATAGCCTATCACGATTGAAGGAAAGAGAAATAATTCTCTCAATCGAGATCCAATTAACTTAACATGGAAAATAAGCTTTAAATAGTTGTAATTGAGATGGAGGAATTAGATCAACGAGATAGATCACAGGATTTGATTCCTTGTTAAGATAAATACTAACAATTAAACACTTAGTAAATAGTTACATAAGTACCTAATGAAAATATATCCAATTCCTTATTTACCATATGCATAAGAACCAAAAACATTCATGATGGATCACTGAATTAGTTCAAATAAGACATCAAGTATGCAAACAAACAATTATGATCCTAAGTCGCAAGATATCTTTCCGATCTAAGATTACAACTATTTGTTCCTATGAAAACTTAAGTTCTCATATTACATCTAAAATCAAGTCTGTAGAATATTTGAAGTAGACTTTTAAATGAATTAACACTTAAGATTCAACAATAGTGCATGAATCTGATTATTAACTCATACATTTGAAATATAAATTGATAGAGTGAAGCAAGTATTCATTTCAATTAAATTCTATAAAAAATAATGCTAAACATCATTAACTGAAATAATTTTTTTTTAATAAATGAAATCAAATTTCAAATCCTCACAATACGATAGTAGTGCACAATACTACGGGCCTGAATTTGATCGTTACTTGCAGAAATGGCCTCCTCCTTACAACAGTAGTACATAATAAGAAATAGTTTCTCCACAAATAGATTAAACACTGAAGTATTAAGCCTTCTTCCCCCAAGATTCCTCTCATCTACAAATCTAAATCCTCATTATAGTAGTGCTTTTAGGAATTCTAGAATTGCAGAGAAGAGAAGCCCCTCATGCATTCTACAATCTCTTATTTATAATATGTACAAATGTAATTCTCAATCAGAAAGTTGTTGAAGAGTAGTTCTGCTCAATTAATTTTCATTGGCCTAAGATACCATTCTTCTCTTTTTGGAGCATTCTCATTCATTGAGACTTTATTCTTATCATCCCTTCAACTATTTCCCTCCAAAAAAACAAATCCAAATTAAAATACAAAATCAAATCAAAATAACAAATCTTGAATACAATATATTCAATCAAATATAATTAAATAATTAAGTGAAAAGGAAAAATGAGATTTTTGTTGATGCCTATGAGGATATATTTGGTCAACAAGAACATATATGAATGGATCTGCATTTAGTAGAAGTTGTGAGAAAATGAGAATGCATAAAATTAAATTCAGAAATTTAGATTTGTTTAAAAAAATTAGAGCTTGATATTCTGGTGAATTTTATAACCATTAAATGATCAAACTTGGTAATGAAACTACTTGAACAATGTTCCATGTTTTTATCTATCCAATGAGCCAACCTAGGTCTCATTTGGCGAATTAAAACTCAATTTATGAGCTTCTGAAGTTGGGGAATTAAAACTACGAGAATTCTTGAAATTCTGTTGCCTTGGCTAAAAATGAAATTTTAAAATTAAATTCAAATCCTAAATTAGATTGCAATTATCTTTTAATTAATTATAATTAGAAACTTTAATTAATTAATAATAAATTAATTAAAAACATAATTAAACTAATTAAAAAACAAAATTTAATAATTAATTAAAATATAATTATATCATATTATAATTATTATATTATTATTATGTTATATTAAAATATAATAAAATACTATAATTAAAATATAATTATTATAATAATAATATAATATTTTAGTTTTATTTGAAAACATAATATATAATTTCAAACTTCAAATTAATATATGAATTAAACTCCAAACTTATATCAAAATATAGCATGTGAGTTCACATTAATGGACAGATATGGATGAGCTGAGTGGAGAGTGTGAGGTAAAGAGTTGAGTGGAGAGTGAGATGGAGGTGATGTAGGCTCGGGGACAGAGTGGGAGTGATAAGGAGGTTAACCGAAACTATATATTAAATGAAAAATAGCCTCTCACATAAAAAATTAAAATAAGAAATCACGAATATTACAGTGAGTGCATAATGAAATTGCAATATGCGATATATCACATCGCAAATTTCATTTCAACGTTTTTAAATCGGGTTTTTTAATTTCGGGATTTTGGAAGGGAGAAATTGATGAGAAGTGGGGCCTACGTGGAATTAAAAATTCTACAAATTGAACTACAACCACTTTCTAATTTTGAGATTTCAGGTTTGGAAAATTGGAGTAAGTTATTGAGATCACAAAATGCATTTTTCAACTCTTCTATAATTTGGATGGGTCATTTAGTAGGACTTTAAGTGAAAAATGAAAAAATAGTAAAAATTAACTAAGGGTTAATATTTACAATGAATAACTATTGAACTTAATTAGTTGCAAAAATTAAAATATTATACATTTTGTATGTGAATTCAACCCACGTGACAAAATGATCAAATTTCAAAGGAGTGCCACTTGAAACGGGATAACCAAATGAGGTGAAACAAGTACCAATGGTAAGTTAGTGAAAAGTTGAATTCAATGAAACAATCAAAACAAAAATCCGATGAAAGTGAAAATGGAAAAATGGTAAGAAAACGAATTTAAATGAAAAACTTAAAAAGGGTTTTGTCCAAAATTACTGGAAAGGTTACCCATTATTCAAGTAAAAAATGTGGTGGTGTTGGGTTTTTCCTGTAACAATGGCAACATGCTAGGAATAACCATTTATCTCTAGTTAAATACAATGAACTTTAATTTACCCAAAGGTTAAAAATAATGGAAATCACGAAATCGTCTAATAGTAAAACATTTCCATAGGTCCCACATAAATAGATTAAAGTAATATGAGTTTTTAAAGATAAGTACGCAAAGAATACTTGAGTAAAAGTCATGAATCCAAATTTGGGAAAATTTATTTGAAAATTACCTCATATGAAAAATAAAAGAAGGTACAGATAGGAGTTTTTTATAAAGCATATATCCATTTTAGGATTGGTATCTGACATCGCTTTGTTGCCAGCGAGCCTGAACAATGCCACGACAAAATTGTATTTTATGCCATACAAGCCTAGTTTCGCTGCGAGTGAGTGTCCATAGCCCCAACAAGTTTACTTGTATTTCCCATGCTTCCTCTTTTAATCACTCTTTTGATAAGCACATTTGCAAGCTTTTAGTTTATGATATACTTGAGTGAAAGAGGTGGGATGGTAATATAGGTTTATGTTTAATATACATAATACTTTCATAATGTTGACTCCAAATTCTCTCCCCGTGACTATCAATCAGAGGCTTTATAAAGTGGAGGGTGGGAGGGATTCATTGTAATAACCCAAATCTATTTTTTCCTTCAAAAAGTAAACTCAATCTCTTAGAAAGTATATGTGGTCCTCCATGATAAATATTTAAATCAAAATGGTCCTATGGTTCCATAAGGACATGCCTTTAATAATAAATGAAATAGATAGAATTAAAAGATTTCCCATGTATGTCAATCGCTATCGGGTGAGGAAAAGGCCTTTCACATAAATCATGGCAGAGTCATCCAAATCAAAACATAATTGAAAGTAAAAAGAAAATAAATCTAAATTAAAGTAAGAAAAGAAATCAGTAAACAAAATAAAAATGAAGAAGATGAAAGGTGAAAGAAAATACAAATTCAGAAGTTAAACTCCAAGAAGTCTACGTATACAAATGCCTCAATAAAAGAGATAAAAGAAAATAATCATATGCATGTTCCTTCTTATGTTGAGATTTTATATATATATATAGATATATATAATCTTGAAGTGTTATAAGAAATGAGGCCTTCAAAATGTAGAGGGTGAATAACAATGATGATAGACATTATGCAAAATGAGAAGTCTTTGTCTGTTGCAAACTTTCTTGTTTCAAAGTAAAATCTGTATAAAGGCATCTTAGCCATTTTCAGACAAAAGTAACACTCAAGAAACATACTAAAGGTTCAGAAACTCCCCAGTTTAATTGATTTGATGAGGATAATTACTGCTTCTTTCAAGGATCTCAAGGAAAATTGAACAAAAGAGAATGAACTTCAAAACTAATCTAGTAGAGGTGAAAATTTTAATGAAGACCTGTAAAAACATTGTTCAAGATCAACAAAAACTAAACACAAAATTGAAACCAAAAGTAAATAAAGGAAAATAAATGAAAATGGCCGCATGAAAGTTACCATTGGAGAATTTCATTTAATAATACCTGAGAGGTATAATTTTCTCCAACAAAAGATAACTTCTTCCTTTAATTAGAATTAAAAGCATGAACAAATTTTATTGACCCAAAATGATTATTCATTAAATTTAATCTAAAGCGAGTAGTAAACTAGAATAATGTAATGTTTCGTGTCCAAGGAATCTAAAAATAAAACAAATCCACATAAATGAGAATGAATGGATTCTTCCTTATGAATCACAGTGATGGATGTTCTCTTTTCCTTTTCCATTATGAATTTATATCAGACCCATTATATTTGAAGTTGATTCAAAATCCCAAATAATTTAACAATTATATGTATGAAGAGGATTCCAACCTTTATATGATAAGTATGGAGTGAAATATCAAAATTCAAATGAAAGAGAATTCAAAAATTAATTGACCATGGTCGATTAACTTTACCTGTTCCAAATTTCTTATCAAATTCTATATTATTATAGTCGTTGCTAAGAGTGCCTCAAAGTCTTTTATAATCGAAAATATCTCGTTGAATGTTTCGCATCGCAAGTTTCTTTGCCATGCATACCTTTCAAGCTACGAGATTCACCTTTGCCAATATGAGATTGAGTGTTATATCATAGTTAAAAGAAAATGGAAAAGAGGCATGTATCAAAGTTTATCGCATCAAAGGATGTTAAGGCAATGCTTCATTTGAGTTCCATGATGCGATATAACTATTGTGATAACAAGGTTTCTATATGAGAATATGTGATGGGAAACTATGATGGAGTGATTGCAATATCAGAGAATAGTCATATCAGATATCAGAGCTGTTAATAAAAGGAAAAACTGATATTATTCTTGCGAAAGTAGGAATGAGATAGATGGCATGGCTCATTGGTGGGACAGGCTTTAGATTTTATATGAGATTGACAATCAAAATATTTGAGTACAAGACGCAATATTGACAATACGTCGATGTGTAACGAAGAATGAACCCGATAGTTCTATTATGTGGATTTTATTTCATACTGGATTCAAGATATCAAAACCTTTAAACATATGCCCCAACCAAACTTTTGATTTATGAATGGACACGATATCTTTTAAAATTGGATTTAAATTTCATATCAGGTCAGGGGGTTTTATGGATATCATAATGTTGGCGAAGTCATTTATGGAGAATGAGCGGGAAGGGAATATCATAGATGTATATATATCACAGTATTGGTGAAATGAAGTTCATATTGAAATGTTCTGGCATTCGAAATGGAAATTGTGTGGGGTCAGGTTATTTTATTATGGTATTCATAAAGAAGTGCTTAGCTCAATTTCACCTTCTAACAAAAGCCCCTTTTATCAATTATCAGAAATATTTGATTGGGGAATAATTTTATCAGAGATTTCGAATGATGATAATTATGATATTAGAATTCTCTGATATGAATCTTATGATATTGTTTTAAATTCCTATCGGGTTTTTAATGAATGAAAGAAAAATTAAAGAATAATCAAATTATGATGAACAACAAATAATACTTCCTTGAACATGTTGCATATTTGCAAAAAAGGTTCGATGTTTGCTTATCACGGGTCTCCACAATTAAGTCAATGAAGACCTACAAAAGAAACAAAACATAAATAATAAATAAAATTTGAAAATAGTAAAACTAACAATAAATGACGACGAACTTGTAAACACATACCTAGAAGAATTTTGATTGTAAGTTCACCTCATGAATCTTCAAGTTCTCCCAAATTTTCTCAAAATTTGCATATGTTCAACATCAACTACTTATTTAATCTAAAAATGCTAAATAATGATTTTTAAAATTGCATCCACCTCAAATTTACGTCGGAGGACAAGAGTGGTAAAAGCAAGCTCTTTTTCAAAAATACTTGAGAATAAAAAAATTACGAAGTTGTAGCGAATTCTTGGAATTTCTTCATATATGTGATCATTGTGATGATTTTTTGCAAAAAAAGACAATTAAGGGCTTCACAAATATGTATGATATGATTATTCAAGAGCTTCTAAAATGTTCTAAGTCACTTTGCCAGCAAATGAAAAGGGAATTCCATAAACTTGGATTCATTACTTCCTTATTAAAATCTGCGTAACAAAATAAATGCAAACATAAAAAGAATCTAGATTTGAATTAATCTATTTCTAATTTTAACTAAATGGAAGGAAACATGGCTAGGTATAGTCATACTTCCAATGTAACCATTCTCTCATTCTAATTCCTGTATGTATGTACAGGTCAAACATTAGTAACAAAAATACGAATAAAAATAAACCAAAAGGAATAAATCTAAATGCAGAATGTTCATTTATTGCTAACATATTTATAGAAAGTAGCTTATTTACAATTACCTTCTCTTGAAATGTCCTTTCCAACTGAATTTCAATTGGATTCTTAAAAATTTGGATGAATTTCCATTAATGATGGAGAGAGGTTCAAAAGGGAAGATGATAGGCTAGATTGTGGAAATGATCATTTAGTTTCAATGGCCTGAATAATTTTGTTAGTGTTATGTGTAAGTGTTTAATTATTAAAAACATTCCATTTAGGAAAATATTTCAAATTGTTTTCAAATGGGTCAATGAAAAATGGATCGAAATTTGTTAGATACAATGGAATATTATTAATTGGGTCAGATTGTTTGTCATATTGTGAAAATGTACTCTCTTCTTTTCACTACTTTTGAGAAGAAAGAAGCAATTGATAAGAAATGAACATCAATTGGAATTGGAAGCCAAATAGCTCTTGATGTTCATGATTATAATTTGAAGCTTCACTTTCCCATTCAAGCAATGCATCAATTGAGTGTTCAATACTAAATTGTTTGATATGCCAACATAAATTATCTAAAAATAAAAAAATAAAAATAGAACACAAATATGAAAATAACAAAAATAACTAAAGGAAAAACAATAAAAATAAATCATAATTTACATTACTAGTACAAATAGTGTTACAACACATCTAGGATTGATAGGAAAATCGGGGTTCGAGAAGGCGATGAAACCCCTTGGTAGACGATGTCATGGCAAATGGAAAGGTAACCCTAGTTTACCCTAGTGTAGGTAGGGGGATTTTTAGCCTTACACTTGGAGGAAAAAACTCTTAAGAAGGGCATTTTACGGAGGATAACAGCTGGGAGGTCAAAAGTTTTAGGTTTTTTACTTGCGGCGGTTTGAAAATTATTGGACCTGTAGGACATTAGGTTCAACTACTTAGGAATCGAATAATGGAGGAAGATGGATAGTCGAGATGGGGCCAACGTTTGTTAGGGGGCGGTGAGAACAAAATATTAGGGATGGTAAAATGGTTCGCATCAAACTTCATTTGCATGGATGAGGAACTAGTCAATTATTTATCCGATTCCATGGAGCCTTCCCAGATATGGGTGGAAGAGCCACATCAGCCACAAGCGGGGGTACCACCAGAATCACACCTTTCACCAAAGGTCTAGGCTATAGCCTATAGCTCGGAATGGGAGGATATGGAGGCTACCTTAAATGGCTTAGGGTTTACTCAACCAGGCTTGTCAGTAAATGAGGGTTTACTCAATTAATGGGAGGAAGAGGCTAAACCATTTTTGAATATCCCTTCACCAACAGAGTTACAGTACTGGACACATGAAAAATAAGTATTTACGACACATATACAAGGGGTCTCATTCATGGCGGACAAAGGCATGAGTAGTTTGGGGAATGGCACTTATGGTGTGGTAAATCCAATGTATAGTGTACCAAGCTCATCCAGAGCTATTCCCCAAGGTTTGAGACCAGCTCGTGCAACTTGTATTTCTGGATGTTTTGATGGAATCACTTGACAAGAACTGGGGTTTGAGGATAATAGGGCATTAGACTCATATGATAACCAATAGGTGGAGGACGAGCAAAAACCAATAGAAGAGGCACATAGGTTAGGGGGAATACAAAATCAAAGTGTTCCAAGGTGCGCAAACGAGGGCGTTTGTTCGTTTTTGGTGAAGGAATCAATGGGTATTTGTTGGTTTTTGGTGAAGGAATCAACATGGCCCAAGCCTTAGTTATGGAGAGAACTTTGCTAGTTGGAAGAGTTCGGGGCCAAAACTATACCCTTACACGTTTAAAGAGGTAGACTGTGGAAATTTGGGGTCATCTAATGGACCAGTTTCTAGTGGTTTTAACCATGACTAGCGGATGGTTCACACTCATCTTCCCACATATAGAGATGACACCAGCTATTCTCAAGAGGTGGTATCCACTTTTTCAACCCTGAGAAGGAAAAATTGGGGTTGGAGACGATATGGGTTAGACTCCCAGGGCTTTCGTTACAATTCTGGTCTGAGGAAATATTCAGATGCATAGTGGATGACTTTGGAATATACCTTGACCAAGATATATCCTATATTGAATCCATATGTCTAGCCATAGCCAATATATTGGTGCACCTGGACACGAGAGAAGGATTGGTGGAGAGTTACCATCTCCATCTTAGGGATATTATTCGATGATAGATTCTGGATTATGAGGGGATCCCATTTTTATGTAGGAGGTGTCATGATGTGGGACACATGTATAAAGATTGCCTGCCTATCACCAAGAATCATCTCTAGCCCTCGAGAATATTTGTCTTTGTGGGTACCTAGACAACTTCGAAGGTTGAATCAACTCCTATGCCGAACATCACCGAGGAACCTTAGAAGAGGTGAAGAGTGGATGTGGAGGCATCTCAACAAGCGTCCACCCAGACCCTTGGTGTTCAGGTCACTCATTCACTTTCAAGGGGTCCTGATTTATTTCCAGGTACTCTTAATTCCCCTCTCCCCTCTTCTCATAGTTTTATGAATACTAGAATTGCATTGTTATCTTTAGCCACTTCGGGAATGGGTATAAAAAGAGAAAAATGATAAGGTTACCATTCAGAAAATTGAATCTGACATTTTAGAGTTGGAGAAAAAGGGTGTTGCTAGTTATACACCCTTTTACACTAAGGAAAATTTGATAATATTGGAAAAAGAAATAATTCGTCCCCTGAGAAAAAAAGAGGAGACATGGAGATTGAAGGGAAAAGTGATTTGGCTAAAGGTTGGGGATGAAAACTCAAATTTCTTTCAACAATGTGCCAGGGGGAGGAAAATAAGTAATAAAATTTGGCCTCTAAGGTATTAGACTAGTAGGGTGTTATGAAACCAGCTCACAAAAAGATAGAAAAGATAGATCAATGCCTTAGAATTCAGCCTCTTCGAGGGGGCAACCTCCTTTAAATTACATAAATGAATGATTCTTTGATGATTCAAATGAAAAGACCTCCTTTCTATATATAGGAGTCTAAGGAGTCACAATATAACCCAACCGACTTAACAATAATAATATAAAGGAACAAAAATAACAATAGAGGGATTCTATGGGGCACAATAATAACAATATGGGGACAATAGGGGCACAACAATATTAATAAGGGATATAAACTACAATAGTAATGGGGTAATCACTAGTATTATAGGGACCTAACATGCTCCTCTCCTTCAAAAAAGTGTTTTCCTCAACGCTTGAGTAGTTCTGGATATTTTTGTATAAAATTCTCATCCTCCCATGTGGAATCTTTAGTGGATAAGTTCTTCCACTTGATGAAATACTCCGAAATGGATCGATTTCGTAGCTGTCGAATTCTTGTTTCTGTGAATTCTTCCAGTTCCAATATAATTTTTTCTTCCTCGTTAAGTTCTGGCAATATTGTTTGAACTAGGAGCTTGTCACCTATAACCTTCTTTAAACATAAAACATGGAAAACTGGGTGCACTCAAGAAGCTGCAGGAAGCTCTAATTGGTCTGCCATAGTACCAATCTTTTGCAACATCTTGTACGAACCATAATACTTTGGTGATAATTTATTATCCTTCTTAGCTTGCTTGAGGGACATTTGTTTATATGGTTGTAGTCATAGGAATACCCAATCACCTACATCAAAACTTCTTTTGCTGCGATGTTGATCTGCCTGTTGTTTCATTCTATTCTGCGCCAACACGAGGTTGTCCTTTAAGGGTTGGAGGGCTTGTTGTTGATGCTCGAAGTGATGTTACATTGCTTGAACCTTAGAATTTTCTCTTAAATATGATGTGATGGATGGTGGCTGATATCCATAAAGTGCCATAAATGGGGTCATTTTTGTTGCTGTATGGAAGGAAGTGTTATACCACTATTCAGCCAGAGGCAACCATTTGACCCATTGTGTCTGTTTATCAGATACAAAGCAACGAAGCTATCCTTCCAAACATTTGTTTACTATCCTAGTTTTCCCATCAGATTGAGGATGATAAGATGAGCTATGAGCTACCTGAGTACCGAGACAAGAAAATAATTCTGTCAAAAAATTTCCAGTGAAAATGGGATCTCTGTCACTTACAATAATCTTTGGGTTTCCATGTAGCTTTTTAATTGTTTCCATAAATGTAGTAGACACTGTATTGGCTTTAAATGGATGTGATAATGCACAAAAGTGTGCATACTTGGTAAGTCTGTCAATTATCACCATGACGATGCTCTTTCCCTCAGACTTGGGTAAACCTGTGATAAAATCCATTGAAACCTCCTCCCAACGTTGGCTTGGAATGGATGAAGGTTGTAATAGACCCGGGGTCTTAATCATTTCAACTTTATTTTGTTGGCAAACCAAACATTCTGCCACAAACTTTTGAATATCTGATTTAAGGCCATCCCAAAAAAATTCCTTCTTAACCCTATGGTAAGGTTTTAAAAATCCTGAGTGCCCTCCTAAGGGAGAAGTGTGCAATGCCATAAGAATCTTTTGTTTTAGCTCGGAATTCTTACAGAGGTGTAAGCGATCTTTGTACCATAACGAATCATTTTTCCAGCTAAATGTATCAGACGTACTAGAATCTTGCTGTAATTTTCGAATAAGTGCCCACACTTCTTCATCATTCTTCCATTCCTCCCTTGCTTCGTTTATCCAATCTGGTTGGATAATAGAAATGGCACACAAAAACGCTTCCACATCCTCATCCTTTTTTGAGAGTGCACCTGCCACCACATTTTTCTTCCCTTTTTTGTAGATGATTTCAAAATCATAACCCAACATCTTTGTGACCCATTTTTGTTGTTCTTCAAAGGATAATATTTGTTCTAAAAAGTATTTAAGGCTATCATGATCCATTTTTACCTTGAAGTGTCTTACCATTAGGTAGGGTCACCATTTCTTAAGTGCATGGAGTATTGCAGACATTTCCTTCTCATAAATAGATTTGTGTAAAAACTTTCCCTTGATTGGACGACTTTCAAAAGCAATGGGTCTTTCATCTTGCATTAGAACAGCACCAAT